>JARHVA010004889.1:615000-630000 GCA_037957365.1 Torreya grandis
TGTATGCCACCCATTATCCTTATTACATGTTTTGTGTGCTATTATGTTTTTTTTTTAATGTATGCATCATGTTTGTGATTCTCATTTGTAATTATTTGCTTAGTTTTATATGCCATGATAGGTATCATGCATCTCCCTAGTTTTTTGATGCCATGATAGATATCATGCATCCTCTCCAATTTTTTTTGTATCAGTTTCAAATACTCAATTATGATCATTAATTCATTGTGTTCATAATTTATAACATATATATTGATATGAAATTATGTATGCTTAGTTATACATGTATCGTACATTACTACTTTGATCATATTATTAATAGCATGTCATGCTTTCCAATGTTATCATTATTGCTCCATATTTCAATATTTTATATAACATCAATCACACAACTTTTTATTTTGAGCCAAGTTACTATTCATGATTCAAAACTCACCTAAAAATAGGGGGCATACACAGTGGCTTATATTTGAAAGTAAGATAAAATAGTTCACCACATAGATAAAAAAGACAATACTTGCTCAATTGATCATAATGCATAATCAGTTTATTCCCATAAATCATATTAATATCAGACCATGCCATTTGGACAACAACAAAAGCCATATTTGTCTAAAATAATGCACTGTAATCCTAGAAATAAAAAATAACATTTTCTAAATTTATCAAAATTTTATTTAGTCTGTATAATAATTTTCGTTATTACTCAATTTTTTTTAGATTTATACATAGGTTAATAATATTTTTTTCCTAGATTGGGGGAATCATGCATGACATGCGTTTCAAAAATTTACAATAAATTGACTTAAAAATTTGATTGATATTACCAAGTTATCATACTAAATATACTTAGATATCATATTAGGGGAATGTGCACAACACACGATCATTTTCTTGTTCAGGTTTACACTAGTTTTCATAGAAACAATGGAAATTCATGTCATTTTGTACTTTTTATACACTAAACTTGATCATGTTATTTTCCTCTAGTTTTTTTTATTATAAATGAATCTTATGTTATCTATAGTGGTTTATTACATTTTTTCACTAGTTTTACACCAAAATGATCGATTTGAATTCATATAAGGATTGAAAGATACTTTAATACCTTGATCCATGTGATGATGGAGTCAAAAACATCTTGATTTATTCATCACAATCTCATAAAAATGAGGATTGGAGCATGTGTACTCAAATCCAAGTTCTTCAATGAAAAATATCTCCAAGGTTCCTACACAATGGTTCATGTACTAAAAAGGTGTATTTGTTCTCTATTATTTTTTATAAAAGTTTATTATTTTTACTTTTATATTTACATCCTAAGTAAGGAATAATTTATAAATGTTTCATTATAGGTTTACATGAAACATAGTTCAGCATGTGGTCTGCATCCAATACTGCTCAACATTGGTAAGCTTAGATATAAATATCTCTATTTTAATCTAGTTTTTTATATTACTAGAATAAAATGAGGGTAAATGTAGTCAGTAAAAATAAAATTTAATACTAAAACAATGTACTTTGACCATTACTTATGCACACTAGGCTATGATTAATTCCACATTTTTAAACCATTATTCCTCTACTTCTATGCATATGACTTATCATTAATAGATTATGGCACTTGGTATTCATATTATTCATTAAAAGTAGTGTAAAATAATTACTAGACTAATTCACACTCCTAGTTCAGTTGTATCCACTCCTCAGACAAGGTCACTCTTTTAAGATAATTTTGTTCAATAGTAGTGTCTGAATCCATTAGTTTCATCCTTCCTCCAAGTAACATATAATTATAAATTAAAATTAACCTAAGAATGTTATCCATGGGGTGATAGGGTAGTGTGAGAATTAATGATGTGATATTATGAATTCTAAATGTTTTTATGTTATATATACTAACAACTAATCAAACACCAAACAAGAAGCATGATATGTAAACCAACATACATACTATGAAAATATAATGTAAATGTGAATGATGTGATATGTAATACATATAGAATAATTTTAGGTGTAAGGAGTTCATACACACACCAAAATATTTACCCTATAGAGTGCATAACTAATAGGCTTCATTGTTGAAGTCTTTTGTCACTAAGTAGGGTCCTCACCATTTAGGTCTAAACTTATGACCTTCTCCTTTCATCTTGTCAATTTGACTATCGAGATTAAGGATAAGGTATAAAACATGGATTAAGAACTCATGGATTTTTTTATTGTATTTTTTTCCCATACAATAATCATGAACAATGTGATTGTTTATGTTGACAATGTGATGTTTATCTAAAAGTTTTAATGTCTAGTCACACCTCTCTATACTCTTCAAGATAAAAAAGGCCTTGTAGGGAAACAAAAAGCTAGGTGTTTTTAATTCTAAAGGTATAATAACTTCAGATACAAACATGAGTGAGTATGGGGTTTCCCCCATGGGGTTTTTAATGGTTTTTCTATAATCCCATTACATTAGATAGAAATATAGGTGCCAATCTTTTTTAGAATCTCTAATAATTTTGACCAAAATCAACTTCAGGGTCTTGTTAGTAGATTCAACTTAACCATTATATTATGAATAGTACAAGGAATACAAGTGGTGTGATATTCTCATATTTATTACAAAACTCCAAAATTTTGATATTTTTGAATGGGGACTCATTGCTATAATTATGACCTTTGGGACCCCAAATTGGAAAATGAATTGGTTTAAGATAAATTTTGTGATGACCAAACATGTGACAATTTTTAATGGCATAGATTTTTCCACTTAATAAAATATTTAGTCACTATGATAATGAAGTGATGACCATTTAAAGAAACATGGGAGTGATTACCTACTAAATCTAAACCCATCGTGGAAAATGGTCATGGAGTGACAATGGGATGTAATTCCCTAGTAGGAACATGTATCTCATATGAAAAATGTTGACATTTCTCATATTTGTGTATATATTAAATGGAATAATGGTCTATAGTGGGACATAAATTTTACCCCTATGTATTTTTAGAGCAGTTGTGTGGCCACTGAAATGCCCACCAAAAATGCCACTATGACAATGAAAGAGGAATATTTTTGACTACCCTTGCTTAACACATTAGATCAACATGTTGTCAAAGGCCTTATAATAAAGGATAATATATAGAATAAAATAATTATATGCAATGACATGAAAGTGTTTCCTATGCTACGAGTTGTCATATTTAGGATAAGTATGGTCAATTAAGTTGTTAGATTACAATAAATGGTGATTAATTCACCATAGCACTTGATTGTTAGTTTGTTAATTTGTTACACTTGTGATCTCTATTCCAAGTTCTTTGTTATTACACCATCATATTATTTTGAATATTTTTTATGAATTTATTTTGGATATTTAATAACCCATGTAATAATTAATTTTTAGCTAAATATATTATTATTTCACATTCACATTTGGTTTGAGAGTAGGATTTTATTTGAGGAAAATAGCAAGAAGTAGAGCCCCGAGGTACCCTCATAATGTAGTGGAGGAAATAACTAATAGTATTATGATATAATTATATAATATCTCAATTACATATCCTCTCCCACATACATTAATCAATTGGTTCATTTTTTTCATTGATGTGCTCTAAATATCAAGAATTCTTTCATAATATTTATCTTGTTTTGAATTATTTTTATGGTAATTTCTACATTTTTTTTAATGGTTTATGGTCATATAATTTAAAAAATATGAATTTTATGGTATAGTGTTGTATATATATAAGTAAAAAATAATTTAAATTATGAAAAATACTTTTTTACCAAGTCATATATCCATTTGTAGATAAAACCTATAGACTAGTTTTTCAGACAGCTCCCTGCCCTAGTATAGTTTTTGATTGGTACAATTCATATGTATTATATTTTTGAAATATTATACCAAAAAATGGTATAAAAATATTACACATTCCACATAAAAATATTATATACACCATTTTATTAGGCCATATAGTGTTTTAGAGTGCTTAAACAAAAACTTGCGTTCTATCTAGTTAATTTGCATAGCCATATGGTTTTTACCTATTTTGAGGTTGTACATTTTGAAATATAGAAATAATATTATTGGAGAAGATATAAAAATGTATATTATTTCATGTTTAAATAATATGTATATCTTTTCATGAGGTTGTATGGTCCTTTGAAATCTTTTTATTAGCCCATTCTAGGTATGTTTTACAGTTTTTAAGCACTTACATACAAGTTTTGTCATTTATCAACTTGAAAGAATGATTAGTTAGGTTGGTAGGAAAATATTTTATAAAATAATAAATGGTAGATACAAATCCCATGAAATCATTTTTTTGGAATAAAATAAATTATTTTAGACACACCCCTAAATTTTAACAATTTTGATAAAATTAGCTATAGCTAACTAAATTTAGATAAAAAAAGCCATACAAAAATTTAAAAGGGATGGATATGATTTTATTAAAATGTATTTAGAAAGTTTCCTTTTATTTTAATAATTTATTTGAAAATCATTAAATTATTTTATGTTTCCAATAAAATATAAGCAAAAACACAAAATAGTACATTTATGCATAATCATAGTGTTTGGTCATAGTTATGCCTCTGAATCACATTTACAGGTAAAGCCACCATGTTTGAGTTATTGAATAAATATCATATCATAGATAAAAAAATATGTATAGGAATCATATCTATAAATTATCAAAGAGAAATAAGGTTAAACATTCACTGAGCTATCCCTCTATTTTACCCGTTTGATATACTTAAGGCGTAAATCTTAACAAGTGGAAATTCTAAGTATATAGGGAATTTACTCCTAGGTATGAAAAATTCCATATAATCATGTGATAATGATTTATTTATCCTATTTTATTACTATCTAGCTATTATGTATTATTATCTTTCATGTATGTTTACTCTTCTTTCATGTATTATTAGGTATAAAGAAAGGGAAAGCTTCTTCCATGTACAAATGGGTATAAAGGAAGGGTGCATATAAATAAAGGATTAGTATATAGTATTAAGTTATATATAAATGGATACCTTGATACTTGTAGTGATAAGGAACCAATCCATCATATTTGGTTAGATTATACACAATGGCTGGTAATGGCCCAAAATTATTTCTACTAGACTCACAACTTCTATGCAATGACAACTATATTTCTTGTAAAACAAAAATCAAGACACATTTAGAATTTGAAGACCTTTAGCCTATTATCAATTGAAAATTCATTATACATGCCATTGATGTTGATCAATAGTGTAATTTTGATAAATCAAACCACAAGGAAAAACCAATAATAATGTTCTGGGTATCAGATGAGGTACTTCATATACGTGAGGCCAAAACAACTAAAGACACTTAGGATAAGATCCAAAAAATAGATGAGGCCAAAAATTAAGGTACCATTATCCATTTTTAGATTCAACTTCATTAATAAAATTTAATTCCAATGAGAAAATAGAAGTTTTTCTATGATGTGTTATAACCCTGAGGGCTTCACTACAAGCATTGGGGATGCAAGTGACAAATACCTATCTTGTACTTATTGACTTGAAAAACTCACAACTTCTATGCAATGACAACTATATTTCTTGTAAAACAAAAATCAAGACACATTTAGAATTTGAAGACCTTTAGCCTATTATCAATTGAAAATTCATTATACATGCCATTGATGTTGATCAATAGTGTAATTTTGATAAATCAAACCACAAGGAAAAACCAATAATAATGTTCTGGGTATCAGATGAGGTACTTCATATACGTGAGGCCAAAACAACTAAAGACACTTAGGATAAGATCCAAAAAATAGATGAGGCCAAAAATTAAGGTACCATTATCCATTTTTAGATTCAACTTCATTAATAAAATTTAATTCCAATGAGAAAATAGAAGTTTTTCTATGATGTGTTATAACCCTGAGGGCTTCACTACAAGCATTGGGGATGCAAGTGACAAATACCTATCTTGTACTTATTGACTTGAAAAAATTTATACCTTCCTAAATAATATTCATTACTAATTTTAATCTCATAGAACATAAACCATATTTTTACAAGTTAGTAAACATGTTGTAATAAGAAGTGTCTATGCATATAAAAGAAGAGGAATCATAAGAACATGCTCTTACCTCTCATCAATAAAAAAGGAAGAATCAAATAAAGTATTATAAACCAAATCAAGGTCATCAACATAATGCACATGGGAATAAATAACATAAATTATACCTTATATGTGGAAGGAAAACCCATGACCTTAAGGATTTCTAGTATAACTCATTTACACAAGGGTATTGAAGTAATAAGATGCCTAATAGCCAAAAATCATATCATCCACACAAAGGACAAGCATAGGAGAAAGGTCATTGGAGGAAGAAATAATACTATCAAGGAAATATTTCCAAACAATAAGAAAACACTTTAGATTTGGACCACTTATATGCTAAATAGTCACATAAATAATCAACATCATAAAGTTCTATCTTATTTGTCAACTCAGGTGCCCATCAACACATGAATAGAAGACAAGATTGGTTATATAGTATGAATGATACTTCTCCTAAAAATCATGTTTTTGGGTGATTATTCATCCTACCATGTTCAAGGTATTAGTAACATCTCTTTACAACTTAGATGTAATACTTGTAAATATTAGGCATCTTATATGTTCAAGGACTCATAAAGAATCTTCTATCAATTATTCAGTTACTTGACCAAAACCTTAAGGTTGAATTGAATGCAAAGGTCGAAAAAATATGTTTTTGATTATAGATAAGTCAAAAATATCAAAAATTATTGCATGAGCTTCAAGAGTTGGGAAATTGTTCCAGCCTAACTTCATGCAACAAAACAATCAAACACTTATGGGGAAAAATGTAAACTCAACATAATTATGGCATAAAATATTTAGTCACATTAGTTATATATATCTTGACACACTCCAAAATTATATCATCATAAGATTATTTCCACCTCTCAAAAAGGGTAAAGAAAAATGTCAATATTGCTTAGCTAGAAAACAACATAAAGTTCCATTTCATATAAGTACATATTGGGTCCATGGAAAACTTGATCTAGTGAATATTGATTTGTGTGGAATAATGTCACCTAGTAATATTGGGGATTAATTAATTCATGTTATTTGTTGATGATTTGTTCCATAAAAATGTGGGCTTACTATTTGAATATAAAATGTTAAGCCTTTGAAACTCTTAAACAATTTAACTGTTGAAAATGAGACTAGTTAAAAATTGAAAAAACTCTACTCAGATCATGGGGGAATTCACCAATAACAAATTTAAAAGAATTTGTAATAAAATGACATTCATCATAAAATGGCACCTACACATATACCACAACAAAATGCTATTTCTAAATAGAGGAATCATACTATTATGGAAATGGTGCAATGTCTGCTATATGATTCAAGTTTTAAAAAGACATTTTGGGCATAAGTTGTAAAAACCACAATCTATCTACTCAACAGAGTTCCCACTATAAATATTGATGGGATAAAATGATAAGAAGCATGGTTAGGACACAAGACATATATAACACATGAGTAAGTGAATTTTTATTTCACTAAATCAGACATCACATATTGGAAGGATTAAGAGTACCACAGAAGACACATACCATCATGTATAATGACAATGAGGGTATTCTAAAACTATTTCACAATCCAATATTTCATGAATACATAAAGCACATTGAGGTGAAAGTCCATTTAATACATGAACATGTATAAAAACACAACATCCAACTCTAGTATTTCCCAATACAATAACAACATGTATATGTCTTCACCAAGTCACTTACATGTGGAAAATCTGAGGCATTTAGAGAATTTTTCTCCTGCTCACTTTAAGCTATATTGAATTTAGGGGGAGGATGTTAGATTATAATAAATGGTGATGAATTCAAAATTGTAATTTATTGTTAGTTTGTTAATTTATTTCACTAGTGATCTCTATTTTGGGTTTTTTGTTATTGCACCATCCTATTATTTAGGATATTATTTGTACATGTATTTTGTGTATTTGATAGTCCATGTAATGACTCATTATTATCTTAATGTATTACTATTTTAGGATAAGTATGGTCGATGAAGTAATTGATGATATTCATTTACCAAGGAGAGGAGATAATAGGTGGGTTTTCCATGTAGTAGATCAATTCATCAATAAATTTAGTGCCGATGGGGTCATTAACCTCCAAGGGAGAGTTAGCCAATCAATCAACAATGATCTATCCCTTAACAAAATTTTAGTTGACATAATTTATATCAAACTCACTTAACAACATGATGAAGTATCTATCCTTTTTAGAGAAAGTCTTAGAAAATTTTGTAGGACTTGAGACCTCTTAATAACCATTGTTTATTAATTGAGAATATAGTGTCATAATCATTTGGTTGTAAGAAATATAGCTAGACATTCCTTTTTTCTTCAGTGTATCAGATCTCATAATCAATAAGGGTGAAGATGATGAAATAAATGATGTGTTATTTATAGGTATCATCCTCCTAAGCCAACATGCAAGTGAGGGGCACCGTAGTTACTCTAATATAAATTATCAAGGGCTTATCCAATGTAGGTTTCATGAGTGTGTGGGGAGAGATAAGGAAGTGTTTTACTACTTCAAATGCCTCTTTAAAATCATCTATCTAGGTTAATCTACTTGTATTTTTAAGTAGGTTTTTGAAATGATGGAAAACATAATCATTATTAGGAATGAACTATCGAATAGATACCACATTACCTAGGAATGTTTTGATTCTTGATTCATTTATAAGAGAAAACATATATAATATTTATCAATTATTAGCAACATCAATATCAATCCCATGTTAGGAGATGATATACATTAGGGATTTTTCATCGATGACTCTAAACACGCATTTTTGGGGGTTAAGGGTAACATCATATTTTATTAAGTGTGTTATAATGGTGTGTAACACTTATAAGTGGTCTACTCATTGTTTAGATTTACATATAATTTCATATACATATAATTACACTATATTATGAGTAATATCATAGAGTATGTGTGTCATGGCCCTTTGATAAGTTAACCCTACATTTTTGAGATTGAAGGGCATCATGACATAAAAAAAGGCTCCCCATGGCATATTAAATGAGGTCTTGCTCTGATTCTCATTATAAATGAAGATTTTGTTATATCCCAAGAAGTCATCCATGAGTGATAGTAAATTGTATCCCATAATAGCATCAATAGTGATGTTAATGGATGGGAAATGGAAATCATATTTAGGACATGATTTTTTGATATCTCAAAAGTCTATGCATATCCTTATTTTACAATTCTTCTTGAGGACAAGGTTGATGTTGGACATCCACTTGGATTAGTCCACTAGCTTAATAAACCTAAATTTTAAAAGTTTTATGACTTACTCTTTTACCATCAATGCAACCTTAGGTTTGATGGACCCAAGCTTTTATTCAAATGGTTTATCATCAAGAATTGTAACTAGGTTGTGGATGACCACATTAGGGTTGATTCCTACCATGTCAGTGTAAGTGAAATAAAAATATCTTGAGAGTTACGTGAGGGTCTATATATGGTATTCCAACTCCTATTTAGAGATTGAAGACCCAAACTTGATAAGTCTAGGATTCTCCTCCATTTTGATGTTAATGTTAATGGTTATTCAATGAGGGAGGTATTGCCTTATTAAAACACATCAAAGGCTAGAGGAATATTATGATATTTTCCCTCCATATTAAAAAAATTGTGTTCATCATCAAAGGATAGGTAATCCTTAGGGAAATAATAAGAATCATAGTATTTAATCCCAGGGTATAATGTGGGATAATAGGTGAGTGAGGAGCCTTTTTTATAGTGGAATGATGAAATTTCATCGTAAGATCACAAGAACTCAAGAATAGCTTCATTATTCTTGGAAAAATTAAGGACTAAAGGAACATTATCTTTCCTAATATGGGAGATGTTTTATTCATTTTGGGTTTTTTAGATAAGAGGTTTCATCCTTAATGAAATGGTGACACTAGACTTAGGTATGGTAGGATGAGGATCAAAATGTTAAGACAAAGCATCCATTGACTCAACAAGTTGGTTTCCTTCCCTAAGGATTACTTCTATAGAAACAAATTAAAAATATTTAGTGATCTCATGTATGGTGGTCTTGTATAGCTAAAGATGGTTGGCCTTGGTCTGATAGACCTCATAAACTTTGTTTACAACCAACTACGAGTCACCTTGGATCCTTAAGTTTTGAATACCCAAGCATTTTTTAATGAGTTTACCAAGAAGTAAGGCCTTATATATACCCCCATTTTTTTTACATTCAAAGTATATTTTAATCCAAAAGGCATCACTTACCCTTTAAGAGAAATAAGAATGACCCCTATCCTAACACCTAGACAACACCTAGCCCCATCATAATAAATGACCCATTGGTTATGCATATAGGGGAGATAGTCATATAATGAAGTTTATTGGTATTTTGATATCTCAACCATATAGACATTGAATTTTTTTGGAAACCCCTATTGGTGTTCCCAGTCCTAATACTTTGATAAATAATGAGCTCATCCCCTTTATGGGGTGAATAGAAGGTTTTATGAGAACTCAAAATGTCTAATTTTTTGGTTAGGAAAAAGGCCAAAAAACACTTTTGGTAACTTAAAATATTGTTTTCTAGTCTCTTGGATGAAGTAGGTAAACACTTATGGAAATGCAAAAGGCCACTCATTAGGCCTCCTCTTTGGTGTAAGGAGTATGCTAACATAGTTAAGATCTTGTTTTTGTGTATGGAGTATGCCAATATAATTAGGATATTATTTTAGCATAGGAGGTTCTCAAGTATAATTATGTAATTTGTAGTACTATTGGTAAGATAGAGGTGATATTTCTTATCATGTTGTTATGTATATGAAAGCTTAAAAGAATCATGTGAGTGAATTTATGGGGTTATATATCTTAGGGAAAGGAAGAGGGGATCCATCTTTAGGATTTCATGGATAATTATGGGTTTTAATACTTATTTATATAATAACTACCATCATAGTATGAATTCCTTATTTGATCATTAGGATGGCCCAAGGAGAAAGAATGGTTGAGTTACCTACTAAAGGGCATGAAATACAATGAGAGATATAATTAAGTGAAGGTTGAAGCATAACAATCGACATCTTAAGAAGAAATAAACTCAATGGGTTAGGCACTATATAAAATTGGTATGTCCTTATCATATCATGATCTAAGATCATGCTCCAAATAGGCTCAAAACTAACAATAGTAGAATATGAAGCATGAATTATTTGTGCATAGTTGAGTGATGGATGATGATGATAGTAGTTTTTGGGATGGTTGTTATGAAGGGGAAATTATTCACTCCTTGACACCTTTATCCTGTAAAGGTCTAGTATAATATCCAAACCATATCAAAAGTGTTGGTTTTGAGGTTCATAAAAATCATAGGTTCCCACCCCTTGTAGGTTAAATGGGAGAAAAAGTGGAGTGTCCTTTTCTAAGAGATTGATGTTATCAATTGTAGACAAGGTGGAGATTTATAGACTAGTAATTGGTTCTAGATTAATGGTCTTTACTATTATTATTATGTCTTTCCATTTTGAATTGTCTTTAAATAGATTTTGGGGTATTTCACCCCTTTTTTTAAGATAACCACTTTAAGCTTTATGAGTTTAGTAATGTCAACTAATTGTGGGGGGTTTATGACCCCATAGGTAGGTAGATGGTAGTAAATGTGTAATCTAGGGTACTAATGCATAATTTATTATAAAATATCGAAGGGATTAGGGTCCTCCTAGGATAATAATACCTTACCTAGGTATTATAATCATATTTGGTGGAATAAGGTTGAAGGGATGAAATTCATCCTATGTATCCAAGGTCTTCCCAAGATCATATTATAATTAGTGTCTTTATTTATGACATATATCTCACTTAGCATTATCTTGGGGCCCAAAGTGACCAAGAGGATAAAGGTTTATATGGAAGAGTATTTAAGGATGCCATATCCCCATAATGTGTTATACATTATAGAACTATTGATTTATCTATAAGTAATATTTTATATAAAGAAAAGTGGGACAATATTGACGACCACTCCATTGTCAACCATGGTTCTCTTCACATAATTATTATAAATCCAAACCTATATAAATACATCCAAAACTCCTTCCTTTCCATTTATGATTTAGGATGAAATATTCTCAAATTAAATAAATAACTTACTTCTCATGATTCTTGAATAGGAAAAAGACGTCTAAATCAATGTGGTTGATCTAAGCTTGTGGAGGAGGTGTAACACTAGATAAATGCCCCAAACCTAGGGTGTCAAGCAAGGATGAATAATGAGTGGGGGATTTTATGAGTAGGTCAATGAAAAAAATGTGGGAAAACAACTTGGTTAAATTTGATATCAAGTCATAGTTACCCGCAAGTTTAAAAATAGACTCAATTTCTAGAATGTTTGAGGGATGAAGAGGCATAGGTTAATACTCTCTAGTGTGAGTAATAGTTTTTTCGTCTTATTCAACATCTAATTTCACAAATATTATCATCCTAGTTTTTTCCTACACTCATAATTTAGGAATAATGTCAATGTTTATAGTCTTGGATGTGGAATCTTTGGCATCATGAGTACACATTGTCTTTGGATGATTATATGGAATTGGGTGGGATTTTGGGATACTATGATGTTGGATTTGGGTAACATATTTTTGGTGTTTAGGAAATGGGTTTTGATATATTTTTATATTATTATTTTTATGGGAAATGGGATCATTTGAAAATATGTGGGAGTTTATACCATCATCCCCTATGAACATTTTGATAAATGTATACCTTTGATCTTCTGGGAGTCTTTGAATAAATTAATATACTCCATTTAGTTATGAGTGTCATGACCAATGACTTAGTGGAAGAGGTAATATACATTAGGGTTTTATTCCTTAGGCCTCATGTTATACCTTGTTTCCAAAATAGTTTTTTATTGCCTTGTTAACAATAGGTTTTGTTATGAAACCGAGGAAATTATTCAATTGGCTAGTATTAATTCTAATTATGATTTTAGTGTTGTACATTGCATGGTGGTGGTTAATTAAATTTAAACATATGGATGGAAATATAGGGATTTTGTCTCCTATAACTCATGTTGCTATCATCATTAGTGTTGTTTATAGGTTGATTTTGGTCATTATTCACAGGGTTTAACTTATTATTCTAGTCAGTGACACCATCGATAGTGGAATTCCTATTTTGAATTAGGACATTATGGCCTTGATTATTGGTTTTCTTTGGAATTTCACTTTGAAATCCCCCATTACTTTGGTTGGGGGTGATAATGCACCCATTGGTATCATAATTTTACCAATCACTATCATTAGCCACCTAGTCTATTCACAAGACACTCTCAATTTCTTTTTCATAGGATTGATATGGGAATTTTTGGACATCCTCCCCATCTCCTTGTTGAGGGAGTGAAGGAAGGGATATAATAACTCCTATTAATCCATGTGGGGTTAATTATAAAGGAATATAAGACCTTTCACCATCTTGTAATGAAATGGTAAATTGCCTCATTGTGTTCTTGCTTGATGTGCAATAACTCTCGTATGTTATGCTTCAAGAGTTTATTCATATCTAAAGATTTGACAAAATCAATAATGTTTTAGCTAAAGGAATGTATATAAACCTTAAAGAAGAGGTAATACAAATCAATTGATATCCCTTTTAGAGTTTTAGGGATTTTTTTTCAACAATCCAATCCCAAGGGAGGAGTTCCCTAACAAATATAGCATAAGATTTTACATGTGAATTGGGATCTCTCTCCCATTTTAAATTAGAAAGGTCTAATAGGGAACACAAAATAAGGAACCCCATATGATAGGATATAGAGGTTCCTTAAGGTATTCAACATAATTCCCCATGTTGATAAAGTTTATTGTTATCATGGTAGGACTAGAAAATAAATATGGGACCACATAGGGGTTAGGTTATTAACCACTAGAAGGAATGGAAGAAGCTTAATAAGGTGAAGATGAATAAGTTGGAAAATAATTATCTAGTTGTGTAGATTTGGATCACATCTAAAATAAGGAATTATGTTGTTATATGTAAGAGGTATGGTAGTTTATTCTAGTGGGGTGTGTGTGGTTTATATGTAACCTAATGTTACATAAGGTGGGATATATATTTTATATGGAGGGAGAATATATGTGGGAGGTGCACAACTTGGAGGCATATATAAAGGTTGAATGCCAAATACTACATCATTTTAAAAAATTAGAGAATAATTGTATATGATCCCAATCAAGGTTTGAATAGGGGCTCTATAAGATGGATGAATCTTATAGGAATCCAAGTTGGGAACCCCATGATGGAGGATATCCCTAAGGGGTTGGTGAGAGGCATTATTTGATGAGAGCATGCGTTACTTCTATGGTGGAAGCATGTAATATTATTTTTGTGATGATTGATGAGTAACTAATCAGATGAGATAAGGAGAGGGATAAACTTTTTTAAGAGAACTCTGGCCCATCCCCCATCCTAGAGTTTTTAGGTTGTTTTTTATGTCATTAATGTAACCCACCAGGGTGTTGATGAGTTGGTATGGTCCCACATTATTTTCAGGCCCCATTATTATCTTATATGAGATGGGTAGAGATGTGAGATGGGTTAATATGATGAGATTAGTTTAGGGTAGGATCGATAGGGGTAGTGGTTTTGGTTTGTATTGGTGGATTATAAGTCTTTTAACTCCTAGTAGGGGGACAAGAGACCACTTTAATACAATCAAATTTGTCTTCCAAGTGGTGGATCATTCCCATGTAATGATCATTTTTGGTAGTTATTTATATGTCTAGGATTTATAATCTAATTAATGGCCTAGTGAACATATAAGGAGTGAATATGCCTCCCACAATAAGGGTCATAGCATTGGTTTTAAGGTGGTTACTTGTAGTTTAAAATACATCTCATATTTTTTGAAAGGA
>JARHVA010004889.1:635000-667500 GCA_037957365.1 Torreya grandis
TAATGTAACAAGAAACAAGCATAATAATGTACATAATAATCAAAGCTAATCTACACTATGAATGTATTTAATCATCATAAATGGTAAAATATAATATACATATAGGACTCTAAGTAGTACAAGCAAGGGAACCACATGTATAATCAGTCTAAGTATATTAATAAGATCAATGGAATGGTCAATTAAATATGTAATCTGAATATATGTACCAAAGATAATCCCCTAGTGTAGGCATGCCTCCAATTTAGGAAGGGTAACCCACTATGTGTAAGATTGTCGCATATCTGAATGTCCTTATCATATGCAACCTTTATGTCTAAAGACTCAATTATGTATACTATGAAATGAATGTGTGTATATAAATGGACATGAAATCTACCATAATGTAATAAATGACATAAATTAAATGTGTACACTATAAATACATGTCATGTATAATTTTTTATTTTATTTGTTTATTTTAATATTATATTTTTTTATTTTTTTCATATTTTGAATTTTTTGGTTTTTTTTTATGAATTATGTGAAATTTATAGGCCCAAAAACACATCCAAGTGATGCAAATATTTAAATAGTAGATGGAGAAATATTATGCTTGACTACGGATATCAACTCAAGTAAAATGCTCATATATCATCATCATAATTATCATGATACCACTATTAATCCATGATCTTCACATTTCCCTTTGAATTTGACCTAATTTATGAATATTCCCTACATGTTGTTATAATTTATATGAGGATTCATGTTATGTCTTATGGAAGACTAAAATCATATTTTTATTAGATCCTTAATACTTTGATTACCATTGATTCCATTAAGGCATATTTTTAGAGTATTATCCTCAAATCTAAATGTAAGGCAAAAATTAGGTGTTTTCACTATAGCTTCCATATATTTTAACCATTATTGACCCAATTTATCATGTTATTGGTATCATATTTTAATTAAAAATGTCAGTTTATACACAATATTTGGGCCACAAGCACCTTGCAATGTATTATTTCCTATTATTCCGTCACAATGTATGTCATGTTTTATTTTATTTGTATCATGTCACAACTATTGTATAGTTTAAATTGTTTATGCATTTGGTTATTATTCTATATAAATCCAAACTTATTATTGATACTCATTCTGGATGAAAACCTGAATAGTAAAAAAGCCTTTCATGGATGATTATAATTTTTAAATGGTTTATCTTTATACTAAGTGTTATTAGAAACTGCCATAGGTGGATCTTATTGTATATGTATTACCTTAATAATAGATTTGTTATTAAATTTTTTAATCTACTATGAAATTTTTACCCATTTTTTTTTCTCGTGTCCAATGATTCTATGATAATCATAATATGGTTTGCCTTCTTGATTTTATAAATTTTCCATGTCTTTATGTCTAGTAGTAGGTAAAAGAAAAAAAATTAAGTAACATTTTAAATAATATTCTTGGTGTATCTTGAGTGCTAGTTACTTGCAACATTTTGGAAAGATCTACATCCATGAAATCCACTTTGTTAAGTAGAGTTTTCTCATAATTTAGACATTCACCTTTGACACACTACACAATGTGAATTTGTTATTCTGACCGAGTAATTATTGGCTTAAAAAAATTACATTAATAATTCACTTAACATATAAGTATCCTATTTTTAAGTAACATTTAAACAAATGTTTACTTTTCCAAAATTTTAATTGTATTTAAATATTATCTTTCCTTTCCCACTTTATATTTTTTTGAATTAGTAGCTTTTAAATTATCAATATTATTTATATATTAATTATCTTGATGCTCTCTTAGATTGATATGTGTAAATATGTTATGACACATGTAATCATAAGGATCAATAGGTGTATAAATTATATTGTTCATATAATCATCTATAGTCATTATAATTTCATTATCATCATGGTTATTGTCATTATTTTATGTGAATATGTGATCTAGATCTTTTGAATTAACTAATATGGGAAGGTTTGTTATTGTGTTATTTTGTTGTTCACTATTAATATATGATTCCTTATTTATCTCTTCTTTGATTAACATATTTGTAGGTGGATCCTTATCATATATTCTACTTGATTATCCAACCTAATATGTATGAGTTTTATTTGATGGAATAATCTACAATGGGGACACTATGTAATAATGAATATAATATAATTGTGAATAAATTCATTATTAGGTTGCATCATTGTGAAATGTTTCAAGGGATTATTTATTATCATATATGTATTTAAATGTACATTATGCATGAATTTCAAGCATATGTGTAGTGTAGATGATATTTATTCCATATCACTATATATGATATTTTATGATTATTTAGCCCCCCAGTCTTGTATACTTGGAAAACTTAGACCCTTATTTTTTGTCTTAGTTATACATGCCTTGATTATGTAATCCTTTATATACTATATATTTTCCCCCTTAGCCTATATCTTAGTCCAAAAAACCTTATATTGATGACACAGACACCCCATATTTCTTAAAATTCTTAAAATGTACTTGTCTTACACCTCTATAAGTTTTTAGACTTTGCCTCCTCTCTTTCTTCCTAGACACTAACATTCAGGACAAAAATAGCATTTATGTTGTTATCCTACCCTGATGCAAGTGTCTAGTGCTCTAAAGTCATAAATTTTTCAAATGAAATGTATTAAAATGGTTAGCATAAGTGATTTAATGTGATTTATCTCCTGATAGGATCGGTATACATATAATATCAACCCTCATTCATTCCTCACCTAGTAATTAGATCAATATAACACTCAAGAAACACTCAAGTTACCAAAAGATTTCTTATTCTTCCCTATTTTGATATCAATCAAAGGAACAACCCAACTACAGGTCTAAAGCACTAAAGTAGTCATAAGGTTATATTTTCCAAGTTATAAGCTAGTTCATTGTTGTACTTGCTTAACACATATTTGCATGATCCACACACAACTAAACATGTAAGGGAAAACTTCATGAATTTAAGGCCCTATTCTAGACTATTGTCTATATAGGCCCTTTTGATAATGAGGTAATTGTGAGTTATCTCAAAATTGTGTGCCCACTAACCCATTTTTTATAAGGTAATTTTGAATATGTAAAGCTAGGGTTTTTACATTTCATTAGGAGTGACAATCTATGACCCAGGTTTGAATGCACCAGAGTGAAGGTGAAGCCAAACTTAGAAGCATCTAAGTGGTCACATCCTATTTCAATTGATATTACATATATGATAATAGAATTAAAATTATACACTAACATCGATACAACCATCCCAAGCTAACACAATTTTCTAGAGAGTTAGAGGCACCATATCCAAAATCAAATGATTGACCTAAAATTATCTTCCAACCTAATTTTTGACTATACTAGATCCATATCTATATTAGCATCAGAACTAACTAAGTAACCTAATTTGTGTGATTTATATATCTAGCATAATTATATTTTTTATTAATATCCTATCTCATTTTAATAAATTTAACATATGATACATCTGATTTTAGCACATTAATTAGCTTGGTGTAGATCTTATATTCACCCTTGTGCCTTATAAATTCTATATCTTTAACCATATCTACCCAATTAAGGATTATCTAATCCAAATTAGGGTTAAACATTTGGTGAACTTGATGTCAACATCAAACTCTAAGCCAACTAGGGATTTTTTATTTCTTTACCTATTGTTGATCCTTGATTGATAAATCTTATAATCATGTTTTACATGGGAATGAATATAAATTATTTCATGGTATAGTACCTAATAATTTATTTGGTTTGATACATTATTTGCTTGGTTAAATCTATATGATCTATATGGAACTCAAAATCTGCATTTGTTGATACTCCTTCCTATTTTAATGTTTACAATGAGATTTTACTTGTTACTACAAAGCACTAAATGGAATGTATGAATCGATAATTTAACCCATGCCATGTTCTCACCCCATATAAGGATATTATTCCTAAAAATTCCCTCTTGGACTTGTTCTACAAATCATCACATTACAAGGATGTCATTTTAGATGCATTGTATATGAATATGCTACCTTATAATGCATATCTTCCATATGTGGATTCTATTTTAAATTATTTCAAATGGACTAAGCATAATATATACTTTTAAAAAGAGGAATTATGATATCAAAATATTATCAATATTTGTTTACCACTCTAAAACCAAGTGTGTGTTTTCCATAAAATGGTAAAATAATTTCTTATGGATAATGGTTCAAGACTTCACATTTGCAACATATCTTTTCTATCCTCCATTGAGATCAAGCCTTAAAATTTGGCCCCATATAATATGATCATAAGGGATTTTATAATATTTATTGACAAGTGTTGGGTTAACAATTTATATTATTGTAGGTCCCTGTACCCTACCTACTATGTGCCAAGTTATGCCAAATGACTTAAATTATAACATGCTCTTGGGATGGCATGAGATACATGAGATGTACATGGTTATATCCAATTTTCATTCATTCTTAAAATTTATTCATCAAGGGTTCATTTACTCTTGTCTAATTTATATTAATCCCTTCAAACATTATACAATGATAAATAAAATAGATAATACTACACCCTAATCTTATAACCCTAATTTTGGTTCTCTCTATTTAAAAAAATATGAATAGAAAGGATAGGGGTTATGTAAACATGATTAAGGAATAAATTAACCTATTTATCCTTAAACCAATACAAACTGTCAAGGTTTTGGCTTTTTATTAAAAAAACTATAAGTCATAAGCATATCTATCACCACACAACTTGTTTTCAAAAAGCCAAAATAAAATGTTTGAATATTTATACAACTAATATACCAATGTTCAACCCTCATATTATTGAATATCATGCTTCATCAAAAAATTTGACACTGTATTATTTCTCCAATTATTAATCATTGCTAGAGTATTTGGGGGTTTATTAGGTTCTCCCTTCCTTATACCATAAGAACAAGTTTCCTCATTACACATCTACTCATGTTTAGTTTAGTGAAAATAATGATACTAATGTCTAACATGATACATCACATATTATTCCTATAAAACCATTTATTGAAGAGAGATACACTTTAATAAATGAATAAACAATCTAATACAACTATGGAATAGATAATGACCCTCGACTAGTTATACTAGCTTCTATGATGTAGAGGATGAAGGAAAAACCTATCAACAGATATTTCATGAATTTATTGAAATATTTGTTTGGGATTATTTGGGTATTACTTGAATTGATCCATTAGTTGAAATTAATAACATATTATTGTACCTAGAAGCAAAATTAATTAAACCAAAAAATTCTAAAATGTATCCAAAAGTGGCATTATTGGTAAAATCAAAAATTTAGAAGCTTTTAGACACCATATTTATATGATATATTTCACATTTTGAGTTGGTTTCTAACATTGAACCCATAAAAAACGTAATTGTGACATGTGTTATTGCACTAATTATTAATATTTAAATAAGGCTTGTCTAAAAGATGATTTTACTCTACCTAATATCGATATGATTGTCAATTCTACAACTGGATATGATAAATTTTCATTTATAGATGGATTTATAAGATATAACCAAATCAAAATTAATTTTGATAATTAAGAAAACATGGTATTTAATACTTATTTGGGTAAATTTTTATATAAAGTCATGCCTTTTAGGCTAAAGAATGTAGGATCCACATATCAAAGGGCCATGAATCATATATTCCATGACTTTATACGCAAAAATATTGAGGATTATGTTGATGATTTACTTTTGAAATATAAACATCATAAAAAAACATGCTACTAATTTGTGACAAATATTTGAATGCTTGCACAAGTTTAATATTTGACTAAATCCAAAAAAGTGTGTTTTTAGGGTTTCTTAAGGAAAATTCCTTATATACTTTATATCTCAATGAGGCATCGAGGTTGATCTAAAAATGGTAAAATATATTGTCTAAATACCGTAACCAACCAATCTCAAACACTTAAAATGCTTGTAGATCTAAATTCAAGCTATTATATGCTTCATATATTAGTTTTATGTCAAAACAATTACTTTAACACATTTTCTAAAAAAATATAAAAACTTTACATGGGATGACATGTATCAAAAAATATTTATTCAAATCAAAACATGTTTAGAAAACCCACTAGTACTCATGACTCTTATTTTAGATATAACATTACTTATTTATATGTTATCCACTCATGAGACCCTTGGGGCCCTATTAACACAATATGCTTATGATCATAAAGAATGTGCAATCTATTACATTAGTCACAAGTTGGTAAATTATGAATAAAAATATTTGGTAATGAAAAAGTTATGTTTAGCCTTGGTTTTTTTAACTCAAAATTTATAACATTAATTGTTCAATAATGAGGTTCATGTATTAATTAAAGATCCATTAAGATTACTTATGAAAAAACCATACCTCATCATATGCAAAATAAAATGAGTGATGTAGCTCATAGAGTTTGATCTAAAATTTGTATCCCAAAAGTCAATAAAAGGTCAAGTCATAACTGACCAATTGGTTGTGTCTCCTTTAATAGACTCTTTTCCACTCACAAATTCTTTTTGGAATGAGTTAAAGGAATATATTATATCTTCCATTGCATGGAAAATGTATTTTTATGGATCAAAATTTCAAATAAGATTAGGTGTTGGAATTATATTTTTTACACTTGAAAGTGAATACATGCCTTTCTATTACAAATTAGCTTTTTTTGCACCAACAATATACCTGAATATGAGGTATTGATCATCAAATTATCCATAACATATAAGTTGGATGTAAAATACATAATTTTTTTTGGTGATTCTTAGTTGGTTGTTAATAAAGTTACTAATCATTACCAAATTAAAGAACATCTAATACCATATAAAGAAATGGTAGATAAAATCATACAGACAATTGATACATTTTCTATTGATAGTATTCCACATAAAGATAATTGTTCATGTAAATGATATGACAAGTACAAAATCCTTGATGAATTTTGATTATGATCACATAAAATTTACAATAAGAAATATATGAAATCATTCCATTTCTTTTGATCAAATGAACACCTTGGCCATTCTTGATATTACTCATAGTACTATAAACATAGAATGGTATACTGATATTTATAATTTTCTTTATCGATCTTATTTGCTAGACCATTTTACATGAAATGATAAATGAAATTACATCTAAAAGTTTTTTATTACACTATTATTAGAAATGATTTATTAAAATATAGTTTTTATGGACAGTTATTATGATACTTAAACAAAGATGAAGCCTACACTGCACTCTTAGAAATGCATGACAACGAATGTGGGGGCCATTTTAGTGGATGTTCCATATCCTAAAAAATATTATGATAAGGTTATTATTATCCTACCATATAACAAGTATGAATTGAACATGAAGAATTGTGTTTGCAATGCCAAAAATATAGTAATTTGAATCATGCACCATCACATGAGTTAAAACCTATTGTTTTACTATGGCCTTTTTCCTTATGAGGTTTTGATTTGATTGTAAAAATCAATCTAGTATCCACTAATGGACATAAATTCATCATTAAATCTACATAATATTTTTAAAAATGGGTGGAATCCATTTCACTCGAGTTTATCATAGGGGATGATATATGCAAGTTTTTGATGATCAATATTATTTCTCAATGTGGCATTCCTTCATCTATTATTTCTAATAAAGGATCATACTTTAAAAAAAATGGTAAAATAATTTTTTAGTAAATAAAAAAATAAACATACATTTTACACACCTTATTACACACAAGTTAATTGGAAGGGAATGACAATAAATAAAAAAATTGGCAAAATAGTTAAATGATACAACATTGATTGGTACTAATAGATGGTATATGCTCTATTAGCATACCAATCTAGCATACACACACCTATTCAGGCCACAACTTATTATTTGGTATATGGTATAGAGGCCATATTACCAATTTAACTTGAGATACACTTATTTACATGTTTTTCTAAAAGACATCATCAAAGATAATGAATACTGTGAAAAATATTGCATCAATTAGAGTAGTTGAGTGAAAAATGTTCATGGGCTGCTAAGCACTAACATATTTATAAAGATCATGTAAAATGAGCATATGAAAAGAAAAATTGCACACATTATTTTGATGTGTATGACCTAGTACTAAAATAAAATATAAAGAACACTAATTTAGAAAAATAATAGAAAGGAAATTTTAAATCAAACTAGTTGAGAACATTCACAATTACATAAAATTTAGGAAAAGGTGTATAACATATTTATACACTTGAATAAAAAAATTTAAAATGTCCAATTAACATTTTGTACTTGAATAAATATGTTATATGAGATATTCAAAAAAAAATCTAAAAATACCAAAAAAAATAAAAACATTAAAAAATCCAAAAACATTTTTGGCATTTGAATGTCCTATTGGCTCCTTGTCATCTATGTGTTAGTTTCATGCTAAGGACTAACATAACATTTACTCTTACATACATATATACATGCATACATAGATACATGATACACTTATGGGTGTTGGGATTTGTCTCTACTCACGTCACTAGTACATAAGGGGGCATCTATCTTCTATGATCTTGATACACACTATATGATTCAATGATCACTCTACACTATCATGTTTGAGCTTACATATGTACTTACACATGCCTATCATCCATGATTATATCTTGCACATGGTATTTGATATGCTAGGTACTTAAGATTTCTTACTAACACATTCAATCCATGGGCCACTATTACATGTTTATGCCAATTTCTTATGATTTCCCTTTACACACTTCTTTGAGTGTTTTGCATTGCTATTTTATTTATTTTTCAAGCATTTGAATATGATCCATTGTATGTGGCCCATGTGCCTATGTTTTCCTTGTTAGACATTTGAATATGTCATTTCTTTTTGCATGTATAATTGAATATGTCATTCCTTTCTTTGTATACATTTTACTAAGTCATATCCATTTAATTTTGAAGAATTTGAACATGCCCCTTGTTTGTAGTCTTATTATACCATTAATTTTTGACTTCCTTCTGAATGCTCTTGTGTGTGTGCTTATTTGTTTGTTGACATTGTAATATTATTATTTAGATTTTTCCATGATATTTATCATGCATCTTAGGAATACATGTGATTTTTTTAGTTCTATAAACTTCAATGATACATTTACCTATACATGTGTCCTTGTATTTTCTACATGGTTACATTTACAGATTTATAATTGTCTTACCATTTTGAGGTGATGTAACTTCCATGTACTATTTTTCCCTCACCTAAAATGGGGGGAATATTATTGGGGGCATACTTTGGAGTCATGTTATCCACACTTTTCATAGTTCTTAGATATCAGTGGTGGCATGTCATATGGACATGGACTCCACACATTCATAATTTTTAGATTATAGTGGGGCATTTTAAAAAATCTTGTTCTCCTTCTTTATTAAGTATTCAATATTTATACTATTTTAAATATTATATGGTGGCATGTCATATGGACATGGATTCCACACAATCACAATTTATATATTATAGTGGGGGCATGATTTGGAAGCATATTCTCCACATTTATTCAATATTCAACATCTTCAGTTTATACTAGGTGCATGTTTTGGAGACATGTCCTCCACATTGATACTTATATTAGTTTTATATTTATCCATAAATAGTGGGGACATGATTGGGAGTATGTCCTCCACACTTAAAAACTTTTCCAAATTGGCCATAGTACATAGTTATATGATTCTGATACACATTTGTGGTAGAATTATATATATGGTAAAAAATTTATACATAGTTTTATCATGAGACATATCTAAGGTGAATATGTTATCCAACATGTGCCTAATATTACAAAATCCAAATCAATCTCAGATTTCAAAAATATTGAACATACTAATACACTGTGAAATTTTATATATTTTAGTGTACTGATTTATTGTAGTAGTTGGTTCACCTTTTGGTATAGTTGAGGTGATTAAATCCCTCAATATTACCAATTATATTTATGACTTGATCATCCAAACTTTCTAGGTTATGAGTATCATTGGGTTTATATGGTTGAGATAATATCAACTACTAGGTGACAACCCACTTTTGTTCAAAAGTTGGGGGCATGTGCCTTCGAACCTATCTATTTCTATCTCTATCTCCTTGGATATATGCACTTTAAAGATTTATCTATATTTATCATGATCTCAGTTTCATAGCCTTATAATGATATATGGCAATGTAGTTACACTAACACATATGTGTTGTCTTAAACGTTGATCTTTAAATTTCAATTTATTTCAAGTAAATTTGACCTAGATTATATGAAATAATTATACACTATAACATGCTCTTGGTTTCATGTTAGTTACAATAAAAGCACTCAAATTCAACTCAATAAAATACAAGGTGTGCATACACACCTAGGTACCTATTCTTTTCTTTTAAAGTATCAATTTCATTAATACATTAAAGAGGAAAATTCAAATGATATTTTTTTATTATGTAGCACCTCATTCTTGTACACTTGGTAAACTTAGACCCTAATTATTCCTCTTAGTTCCACACATGCCTTACTTTTTCAAGCCATACATCTAATCTATATTGTGCAGCATGACCTATCTCCTAGTCTGACTAGTTTTATATTGGTGACATAGACATTTAATCTTACCCATAATTCTTAAAATGTACTTACATTACACCTCAACAAGTTATGATATTGTGCCTACTCTCTTGCACCCTAAACACTAATGTTTGGGATAAATCGTAGCATCAATGTTATTGTCCTACCCTAATAAAAGTGCCTAATGGTCTAAATTTATCCAATTTTCAAATGAAAAGTATTATAATGGTTGGCCTAGGTGATTTAATATGATTTATCTCAAGATAGGATTGGTATAAATACAATATCAACCCTTAATCATTCCTCGCCTAGCAATAATACTAAAATAGCACTCAAGTTACCAAAATCTTTCCCATTCTTTCCTATTATAATATTAGTCAAAGGAACATCCTAACTATAGGTATAAATTAATAAATGAGTATTTATAAGGTCATATTTTCCAATTTACAAGTTATGTCATTATTATACTTAATTTACACACTTTTCGTGATTCACACACAACCAATACATAGGGGATAAATACATGAGTCTAAGGCCATCTTATAGAGATTATATATGTAAAATATTTTGATATTAGGTTTATTGTAGGTAAGATATAAACCATGTGCTCATTAACCAATTTTACCCAAGGTTACTTTGAAGATAAAAAGCTAGGATTTTCCCATTTCACCATGAGTAATAGTCTATGACCTAGGTATAAATGCACTAGACCAAAGGCAAAGACAAATATAGAATAATCCAAGTGGTTGCATCTTATTTTAGTTGATATTCTATATAATACAATAGCATTGAACTTAGACACTAGTGTCGATGTAACTATCCTAAGCTGACACAATTGTCCATAAAGCCAAAGACACTAGATCCATAATCTGATGACTAATCCAAAACTATCTTCTTGCCTACTTTTTTCCTATGTCAAATCCAGATCTGTATTAACATTAGAAGCAACTAGTTAATATATTTTTTCATTTCTATATCTAGAATGATTTTAATTTCCATTAATATCCTATATCAATTTAATAGATTTAGGATATGGTACATCTATGTTTACCATATTAATTAGCCTGATATAGATTTTATATTCACCCTTGTGCCCTATCATTTCTAAATCATTACTCCAAATTAGGGTTAAACAAACACATATTCATGGTCAAACCAAATGTTAAATTATAATATAGATTATTAGGCATGACTTGAAACAATGTATTAAATGTATAGGGTCTTACTCTCACATCTAATGATATTGTTCAAATAACATGGTGAAACATATGATAAAATATTATAATGATATTATTTGACTTTTGAATACTCTCTATATTAACACCTAATGTTCGTAATAGTTTTATTTTTCATATGTTCAGCCTTGAGACATTATCCACTAACACCTTATTAATTTACTTGACTAATACTTTTTCTTGAATACATAGTGGAATATTTTTTCTGTTGTATGTTTGGTAGGAAAATATTCCTTTTAAAATGAAATAATCTCTATGAAACTATTTTATGTGTTCATAATAGAAGCAAAATATGTAGGATATGTATCATTTAGAATAGTTTTTATCACACAATGCATCATTTAAGATATCCTTGTACAAGGATGACTTATTTATATTAGTTTAAGGATATAAATCTTAGTTTGAGCATTATTTATTTGATCAATCATAACATACCCTTTTATTTTATAGGTTGTCATCATGGGAGGTGGAGGGAGAGGAGGAGGAATTTGTTGACTACCTTCATTTTTCAATGCCTAGTGAGGCACTTAACCTCTTCATGTAGTTAAATCATCAAAAATTATATCCAATATAATCCTTTGGGGAATAATAAAATCAACATGGTAGTTATCATGACCTTGGTCTAGGGGATGATAAAAAGGGATTTATGCATGCCCTCTAACATCTAGTCATAACTATAATTTACTCAAATTGAATATTTAAACAATATGAATTACTAAGTAGAGCTAAATATTCATCAAGATTAATTTCAGCCTTAGTATTATTGCACAATGATTTTAACCTTAATATTAAATAGTTTCTAAATATATTTAATATTTCATAGAATCACCATGTAATGGTTAAAATCATAGATTGAGTTAAAAAGTAGAAAGTTTGCATATCCAATATATCCATGAGTGATTTATGTGAATGAGGAGATTAGAAATAAGGTATAAAAATTATCACTAAACACAATAATATGAAACCCTAAGGAATATTGAATAAATTCTAAGTGAGATATTTTGGTTATTTGTGTCCAAAATAATGATTGGGTATTCCAAGATATTTTTACATTATTTTAGATTAATGATGTAAATAAGTATAAACCTATGAATATTAAGATTTTATAAATTATATATAAATTAAAAATATTTGAATGTGAAATCAAATGTTTAATTTCAATTTAATATTTATATAAATGAAAAATAATACTAGGGTATTTGTCTTGTTAATATATTTTTTAGGTCTAAGAAGTTATGCACATGTGCTAGGAAGGACTAAAACTAAATATGGAGTCATTCAAATCTTGAAACCAATTGTGTATACCTACCTAGATGAATTTGATAGTAGTTGTATACCTATGGAAATCAAAGTAATGTTAGCATGGATTAAAACATCCTTGTGATATGTGCAATTTTTTTAACAACAAATCACTAAATCTATTTCTAAATTGTTATTCTTTACAGTATTATAAACTCATTTCTATGTGCAAGTCCAAATTTATCTCCCCATATTATTGAAACATTAGCTCCACTTTAAACATTAGGTTTATCTATAAAATGGAATGGGAAATATAGGTTGAGTTTATACTAACCACACCTTGATGAGTGGTTGAGTATAACTCACATTTATAATACTCTAAAGAGATTTAAAACTACAAATAGTTCTCATGGTTAAGTGTAGGTGTGAAATATTGATCCACTAGTATGTATGTAACATGTGATATAAATTTTAATACTTGATATTATGAAAATTTTACTTGGATTTATATGATTCAAACTTGGTTAGTGCCTAATAATTTTAGGTGTATCTTATTTGAAAGCTTTAGGGTTGTCCTTATCAATGTGTAGATTTATATGTGTACTCTTGGCAGGTGTCAAATGGATTCTTGCTTAGGCATAGTGTGTATATATTATTTAATATTTATGCAACATATTCCACCATTGACATGTGAAATATGAATGTTGACCCATATAAAATATTTTATAACTAAAAATAACCATTAAAATATACACAAAATGAATTAGTACAGGTGGACAAATCATATATCCATATTCATATGAATGTTACCAAATGTGTTTGAGGTATAGGAAATAGTGATGTGATGATTATGAGATAGAATAAACATGATAATAAGTATATTAGGCATAGAATAAGGAAAGTTTTAAGGTTATTGATAGGAAATTAGGAAGGATAGGTCCATAGATAGGTAAATGGATAGGAAAGAGTGTAAATAAGAGTCATAAGTGTATGAAAAATTCATGTATTATTAATATAGGTTCAAACTGGCATTTTCAAGTCTCTAATAACATATGTATGTGTCTAAAATATGGTAAAATTTAGTAATGTTTGGGTATGATGCCACAAATGGTAATGTAAATGTAATGAGATTCATAAATATAGGTAAAATGGATATTCCCCAATGTAACCACAAAGAGGACAAATGATATGCATAAGTGTAACAATGTACCCCTAGGGGGAAATATCTAAAAATAAATCACATACATAATAATAGTAATACATCCCAATAGATGTATGGTAAAGACTATGAAAACATAATAAATAATCATAATATACCACAAGTAATAACATGATTGATAAAAACCACACATTATAGGAAATGTAATAATATACAATCACATAACCAAAAATAGTAGATGTAATCAAAGATTAGTTAATAAGGAAATATATTAAGTGTCAAATAAATAAAGAGTATGAGAAATGGATAAACTAAAGTGAGGAAATAAATGAAAAAATAAAATCAAGAATAAATTCCCTAAAATAGAAACATGATACTAGAATAAGGAATATAAAGGAAATACATATAGAATTAAGGGGAAAAAAGAATTTATGTATAATAGATTATATCTTTGAAGAATGTGATATATGCTATAAATTCTAACTAATAACACCATATAAATGTCTAAAAAGAGAGGACCATGAGTTTTTTATGTCAAATGTTTCACTAGAAGTATCTAAAATGTGATCATGAGTTTTATGATAACCCAAATCACCATCACAAGGAGATTAATCTTGGTAATGGGTTATTCTATTCATTTGAACCTCTTAAAAATAGGCACATTTATTAATTCAAATTTTTATTGTGTACTTAAGCTATCTTATTTATCATAATCATGTGCATGAATTTGTAATAATATAATCTTGTGATGTGGATGAGTAGGTATTGAAACTATAGGTGGTATGATTATAGGATTTATAACTACAGGAGATGTAGCTAAAGGAACAACATCTCTAGAAACTATAAATTGAGATGTTATAACTATAAGGACCATAATTATAGAAGGTGCAACTATATAATATGTGACTTCATTTCTTCATATTTTATGTTTAGGAAGAAATTTAATTAATACCTCATATTATTAATGATGTTTTACATGTAACGCATAAGGTATATCATGAATAGTAAATACTTTATTATCTTAGATAGATCTCATTTTATTTATCCATGCGTGTCTAATTAATATATCATATGTCATATTATCTTACAATACATGTAAGCATAATAAAATGTTATTATGACTTACAAATGATAAGTAATGTAGTAGCGTTTGTAGTAGGATTTTTGAGCAAACATGAATTAAACTACCTAATTCAAACCCAAAAATCAAACTACCTATTATAAAGGATTATGGAAACAAACTATAATGATAGGATGAATATTAAAAATCCTTTATTCAACTAACCTCCTTCTAGGACTTTAAATGAATAATTAATTGCATGTAGACTCAGATTTTGACATTATGATGCTTGATCAAGATGATGGATGCTTGTGAATGAAAGATTAGATTGACATAGTGATGTTATGGAAATTATAGTTTGTTTTCATGGAGAAAGTGAGTTTATTAAATATATTTTGGAGCAAGATATCAATGGTGGATATTTTAAGTTAGATGAAATAGATCAATGGATGAGAATTAAAAAGGAATTTAAAACTCCTTAGAAGCCTCTAGATTTAGAGGCTTCTAGACAAGAGGGGTAAGAATAGATAAGGTTATATATTTTGAGGGTTATATAATCCTTCTTAGGTTTAATGATGATTAAACATGGGATTATATGGGGATTAGGTGAGTTATTAGGGACTAGGGGTATAGGAGAGCCTAGGCATAAGTTAGTAAGTGGGCCATTGGGAATTTAAAATTCCCAAATAATAGGTAAATGGGATTAGGATGGGATAATGGGGCTTTAAGATAAATTAATCATGAGGTGGGAATGAACAAGGTTAGTAGATGAATAATAATATAAGGGGGATATTAGACAAACAACTAGAAGGGGTGATTTTAGGATAAGATTAAATGAGATAATCAAAATTAATGTTGACTAATATAAATATTAGTGACAATAATGCATGAATGTGAATTTAAGTGAATACATTTTCCACCTCTTTGAAAGGGAATTTTGAGTGGATCAAAGTAGGAGTAGTGGTCTTTCAAAGAAAAACCATGTCATGGATAAATGTTAGTAAATGATGTTAAGGGATATGATTCCCACTCAAGAGGACATGAAAGTAAGAATGAGATGGATGGCCACTCAAAACAATAAGTCAGGGGTGTGATGTAATGGATAGATAAGGGAATGGGATGGTAGATGTGAGATATATGAGGAAGATAAATTTTAATTGAGTAATGAGCTATAAATTAATGATTCTTCTAGAAAAGATACATGCATAAGGAGGAGAGATGATGGGTGTCATGGTTATTGACACATCCTAAGGGGAAATCAACCATAACATGATGATGATTGGATTAAAAGGACATAAGATTTATATGTATCCAAAGAAATGATGAATGTAAGGGAGAACTATTGGCCAAGATAAGACATATTTGATTAGATTAATGATGACTGTAGCTCAAGGCTAAATCGATCAATATATTGTAGGTGATGATAGAGAAGAAACAATATGATTGAGTGACAAAAAGAATTAGGATGATGATGATTGAGATGATGATGATGATGATGATGATGATGATGATGATGATGATGATAATGGATGATGAGGAAGGAAGAGATATAGTATCCAAGCTATATTTGAGCACTGAAAAGTGGCCAAGTGTTACCTACATAGACTAAAAATACCTTAGGATAATGTAGTTCTAACTTTAGGATAAATGATAAGTGATAGAGGAGATGATGATGATGATGATGATGATGATGATGATGATGATGATGATGATGATGAGGATTAGTGATTAGATGATGGTGTCAGTGATTAGAGGATATGACTTAGATGATGAGATGAGGATTAATAATTTAATGTCAGTTGAATGGGTTGTGAAGATTGTATTAGTGATGATAATAAGGATGATTATATGGTTAGATAGATGTTGAGGTGTAGGTGATCAATCCATCACATATGTCATAATTATCATCATAATATAAGCAATATAATAGATATATCACATGTTAGTATGCCCCATGATATAAATATGACCAAGTGGACTAAAGTGCATGGGTAAATAGCAAAATTTACATCCTTGAGGGCACTTATAGGCCTTATCATAACTTTGGTGACCTTGTAACATCTTCATTAATTACCCAATAGATTAAAAAAATATGATGCAAATAAAACATAAAAAAAATAAGATATATACATGACGCATATAAGTTAAATAACATAAATCATACAAATAGCACACATAAGTATCTACATGTAATGTCTTTGTATCTCATCTAATGATGGGATGGACTAGGATGATCATGAGGTCCTTGTGGACTTAGGATAGACTAATGATGATTATTAGGTGTAAGACTTGGATAAGTATGTGGATGTGGATATGGATTAGGCTAAGGACTTAGATGAGGATTAAGATACATCACCCCTAGTTTAGGATAGAAGGATGGATGATGTTATAGGGTGTGATAATGTCTTTGAGTACTAATTGAGTCTTGAAATATAATCGAAAAGTAGTCAAGGAAGGTGATTAAAAAAAGTGATATTTAAGATGACCAAGTATTACTAAGAGATAAAGTCTTGAAAGAATCCAACCTAGAAAGAAGAGTAGGAAATCATGGGATCAAATACCTTCCATACTATCAAAAGAGTGATTAGATGAGTGTTAGGTATGAAGAGGCAATGATAAGGAAAGTGATGGGTGCTAGATTAAATTATTTGACAAGGTTATGTGTTTTAGTAATGCCTTGGTAAAAGGATGATGAAATATGAAGGGATGGGTGACCACTCAGATTTGGTTCCAAGATTGAATGTTGTATCCAAAGATGGAAGTGGAAAAATATGAGATGGATATCAAATGAATGGCATGGATGTGGATGCGATTAGGGGATTATGGATAAGACAAGACACCATGGATTATTTTGGATTTTTTTTCAATTTTTATGTTTTTTAGGATTTTGGACATATTTCAAGTTTTAGTGCTTTTTGGAATATGTATGTACACTATATAAATGGGGTTACTAGGAAAGGAAATACCAAGCCTAAAAACTAGGATGAGGATGGATGGAATGATGGATGATGCTAATAATAGGATGAGGGTGATATGGGAAAGGGGACTAAGGATTTATAATGAACACATCATGAAGGAACCAGATGTTTAGTTAGAGTGTCCATTGGAGGATATGCCAAGATGATTTGAGAACATGTCTCAAGACACCTTCCACTTACTTATGAAGGTCAAGATGAGAAGGAATGCTAATTATGATGGAGGACATGATGGTAGATGTTGGATAGGAATAATGGGTGGAGGGGATGGGAGGGATTGACAAGGGATATGAAATGGATGGATTTTTCCCCCAAGTGTTGATGTATAATGCAGATACTGGATTATTTTACCATGAGGCCAAAAACTAGTTTTCATCATGTTACTTTCAAAAGTTACCAAAATATTGGTTTTCACCATTATAAAAATGATTTTCTTTTTACTTTTTTTATTTTTGGGTATCTTGATTTATTGGACGTGGGTATGAGATGCAAGAATGTTGACACTAGTGGGATTTTTAACCAACACCTATTATGGATATGCATGATGCTAGGACCATGTCACTACTAATAGATGTATTAAAGTATTGGTGGCCTTTATTGATTATTGATTTAATGTTATCCATAAATTTTAACTAGGTCTCTTTGTAATCCTTATGAGGGACAATGTTGCCCAGAGTTTTGAGATATGGGATATATGTGAGTGTGTCATGATTGTGATGATGGGATATAAAATGTGAATGAGGAACATGATCAAGATGGTTCATATGATGAGATTGGGAGCATAAATGGGGTTTGATAGTTGTATACATAATTAGATATGGTGCCATGAGATTAAGGGATCCAAGACCTTTTGATTTACTAATTCTTTGATCCAAGTATTAAGAGGATGGTCAGCCATGTGATTATTACTTTTGAATTTATTTTCTAATTGGATTTGATATTAACCACCACATAGTGCCAAATTTTGGGTTTCACTAGAAGAAATTGGTTTTTGACTTGATATATAATGATTATTTTGACTTTGGTGGTCCCTTAGTGCCTGATATTGGGATTCACTAGAGGAAGATATTTTTTGATTAAGTTGATGATTTGAATTTAACTAATAGGATCAAAGATTATTTTATCTTGATGTGATTTTGAATGATTATCTTAGACCTTGGTATTTTTGGCACATGATGTTGAATGCAAAGGGGAATCTAATGATGTATGTTCCTATTTATTCATGTTAAGGAGTGGGATATGGGGATTTTCGAGGCAAGGTGAATGATTAATGTTGGGTGATGGATTAAGGGGATAATGGGTAATGGATTCCTTGAAAAGGTCACTAGGAGCCTTATCCTCAATTTTAGAGAAAGTGTCCTAAAAAATCTCAAAAGGATCACTAAGACTAGCTGTAGTATGTGCATCTAAAGTAGAATCAGACCCATTTTGATAATCTTTAATAGACAAAGCTTTTAAAAACTTAGTTATGACTTCATCATCTTTATTAAGATCAATAGATATTCTTGGTGATTTATTGTCATAAAAATTTGAGGTATGTTTAAAAGGGTAGGCATAGCGATCATCTACTCCAATATTTATTAAGGATGATGTTTCTGATGAGGAATCTGACTCAGAGACTAGTGCTACACATGATCTTGATGTAGATGTCTCTAATGTTGACTATGGTGTACATGAATTTATGATTCTAATAGAATAATTACTATCCATAAGTTTCCTCTGAACAAGGGGTATTTATTGTGATGGATAAGAGGGAGAGGATGGAGGAACAAAAAACTAAACAAAGATAGGTCCATGAAAGGGATTATGAGATGTTAGAGAACTAGGATAATGGGACTTAAACTTGTATTTTATGGATGATTGTTTGATGATGGGGGGATCATGGAAGATGGGTATGGTGTCTTGACCTTGGCTTGGAAAGGAAGTTATTGATCATGATAGATAATGGAATCTTGGCATCCCTCTTCTTATTCACCTAGGGAGATAGATTCATATGGTTCATCCTCAATTATGATGTTACCATGGTCAATGAGATCTTGGACATAATCATGGAAATTTTGACATAATTTAATGTAATGCCTCTAAGTTTGATGATATTCATAGTATAAATTTAATTTATACCATGAGGGCTTAGGTTGGTGTGATTAAGATGTCATATAGGCAGATAGACTATCATGTTAGTAGTGACAAGTTGTTAGAATAGGGCTTCTAAAGACATAAGAAGGGGAGTATAAGGACCCACTTCACTTTTTGACTTAAAGGTGGAAGAATTGGACTTTGGATTAAATAGTGTTTGATATGAATAGGTGGATAGATGAGTGGATAAGGTTGGATTCCATTTACTAGTAGAGGAAGGAGTGGATGATGATGGGTTATGACTAGGGGATGGAGGATGTACATGAGACTCACATGAAGGGGTTTTCCCTAGAAGTGAAATGAGTTGAAGGGGTCTACACCTTTAGGAAGTAAGACACCCATCTTAAGGAACTACAAGAGGATCTCATCCTTGTTGGTAGCTATGTATTCATCTATGAGAGTGGGGTCTAACTTTAGGGTGGTGGGTGACAAAGGATGGGGGATTTGGTGGGCTAAATCATTGTATTTTGAAGTGGTGTTATTAGGGGATGGAGGATTTAATTGTGGATAAGTATGAATAGGGGCTGAGGGGATTCAAATAGGTCTAGTGGTTGATATAAGGGGATGGAATGAGGATAGACCCAATTTTTCCCCTCAGGCAAAATCCCAGTCACCTCCTACACCTGCTTCGCATGGCCAGTCAGAAGGGTCCCCTTTGAGTTCGTTGAACTACCTTTAAACTCTGCTAAAAGGCTCAGGTTTGGAAGAACTCACCCTTATCCACTAGTAAATCCTCCTAGACCTGTTGCTAGGAACACCAACCCAGCTCAGCCACAAATACAACCTGTTTTAGCCGTGGCATTGCCTTTTGCAGCTTTTTGTGGTGAGAGCCCTTTAAACCTCCCACGCTATGATCCAATCCCAGGAATAGCTCTGAAAAATGTGCCTTCTTTTGATGGAGTGGGACCTATTACAGTTGTTGAGCATATTAAAAATATTGCCAACCTTTGCAATATTCACAATATAACAGAAGAAAATATTGCCATCAGACTGTTAGCCTTGTCTCTGAAGGGGAAAGCTCTCGACTGGTACGGCACCTTGCCTGTGAATTCCATACATTCTTGGAATGAATTGGGCACTCGTTTAACTGATCGTTTTGGGGAAAAAAGTGATGGCCTCTCTCTTGCTGAGCAGCTGACAACTATAAAAAGAGCTCCACACGAGTATATGCAGGACTTCAACACGTGGTTTCAAAAGACTTGGGATAGAATTCCCATTCTGGTAAGGCCGACCCCCAGCTACGCTTTCTTGTACTATCTAAAAGCATTAAATAGTGGCATTGCTATGATGATCCAATCTATGGGGGGACACATACTACCAGCTGTGTATGACATAGCCATTGCGGCTAAAAATTGCTTAATTCAAGCTAGGAAAATCGCCCCTAGACCTCACATGCCACTTTTCCCAGAACCGCTGTCCCCAATTCAAGCAGTCGCTCCCATGATTGCTCCCCTCCCTATCATTGAGAAGCCAACTATTGTTCCATCCAATGAATTAAGTGAAGTTAAGGGCCTGTTGTAGAGCATGTCAAATGAACTTGTTGCCCTTAAAAGGCAGCAAGCTCAAAGCCACAAGCTAAACCAGAGTTATCAAAATTATGGCCATGCCCCTAGACCCCCCTTTCAAAATTATAACCAAGGTCAGGGGCAGCTCACTACAACCAGGCCTTATCAAAATTATAACTCAGGCCCTCCTTCATCATCTAAAGCCATGGTACCTACTCAGAACAATCTAGTGCAGGAGCAGCCAGGTTGTTCAAACATGGGACGAGGACAAGAGCAAGCTGTCCACAGGAATGACATGATGAATTTTTTCTAGAATTCAAAAAATTAGGGCGCTGATTTTTCTCAATTTTTTGAGTTCCCATCTCAAACCAGCACAAGTAACAATCAGACTCAGCCAGATTCTACCCTGATAAATCACGAAGAGGGCAAGCTTTGTGCAATTAATCATGGGGACACTGCAGGCAATCATGCTGATTGCGTTGCGGCCAATACGAGATTTAAAAGAAGAGCAGTTGGAGAAGTGCAAGCTTCCCCTCAGGCAGCAGCAAATCCTCCACCACACCCTTTTCAAAAGGCTCCAATTCCCAGACAACCATTTGCACCTCCAGCTCCTCAGTCTACAGCTCCAATCAGGATCAACCCAAAGGAAAACATGAAAGGAGTCAGTCCCCAAGTTAATATAGTTGATCAAATGAATAAATTGTATGTGAGCATTTCTCTATGGGATTCATTGTCTCTTCCGGGACAAAAGGAGGTATTGAAGAAAGAATTGCATGAGCTAGATCGCCAGGCCATCCCAACAGACACTAATAACATCCTAATGATGAATGGGCAGCCTTCGGCTCCAGGTCAGGTAAAGAAAGAAGGAAAGACTCCCCCTTTTTATGTATCATTGATCATAGGGGATTTCTTAGTACATAATTGTATAATTGATAGTGGAGCCAGCACTTCAGTAATGCCTAAATGCATTGCTGATAAGATGGGGTTAAAGTACAAATCCATGAACAAAGGAGTCTTGCAACTAGATGGGACACCCGCAAAGACAATCGGAGCCCTGAAAGGATTGAGTTTAACATTACATTCTTGCCCGACATTCTCAATCCCTCAAGATATAGTGGTAGCGGACGTTCCTCCATATTTTGCAATCTGCTTGTCTAGGGACTTTACGTCCAAGATAGGTGGTTATCTAGCAGCAAATTGGTCATACCTGGTTTTCAGAACCAAGTATGGGACCAAAGTGAAAATCAAATCCGAGCCACTCTACAAGGACCACCTAGAGCCATATTCACCCAAGGCAACGAATGTCAGTTACACTATCATTGATCTAGAAGACTCTCAAACAGACAAGTCCTCATCTTCTGCTCTTGAAGGAGTCGCAGATCTACTCTTGGATGAGTGGGGAAGCGATAAATTTGAGCACAATCCTTATAAGTTTATTGAGGAGGCAGACCTTGGCGTCTATTGCTTGCATGAAGAGAGTGTCGTCATGCCCAATATAATGAAGGAAAACAAAGAAGATCTTGGCCTGTGGCAGCTATACTTCGACGGTTCCAGAAGCAAACTGGGCACTGGTGGTGGGGCGATGTTAGTCTCCCCTTCTAAAGAAAGGTACTTTTCAACTTTTTGTTTCTAGTTCTCTTGCACATGTAACGTTGCATAATTTGAGTCTTTGATTCATGGACTTGAGTGGGCAAGAAAGAGAGGGATCAAAAAATTGCAAATCCTGGGGGACAGTGAACTAATAGTGAACCAAATCAGAGGCCTGAACTTGACCAAGAACTCCTTACTAAAATATTACAAGCACAGAGTCTGGGACTTGATGGAGGATTTCCTTGCTCTTAACATCACCTCGATTCGCAGGGAACAAAACAAGCAGGCTGACAGGTTGGCAGCTGTTGGCGCCCAATTTGATGTTTCAAAAGAGATAAGCAGGGGTTGTGGTTCATGCCATTTAAAGGTGGTGGTTCAGCCTTCGATCCCAAACAATGTTACAAATTGGCAGGTCTTCGAAAGCGACCAATAGATAGCCCTTTTCCTAAAGGAGGAAGCTAAGTTTACGGTCCACAATCAAGCAAAATTGTAGTAGCAATATGAAAATCAGATTGTTTAATTGAAGAACAATAAACTCCCTAAGGGTTTGGTCACACTTGAAAGTATTTTCAATGGAGAGGACCAACTAAGAGATGACAAAGCATGCATCACTACCAAAGAGGAGAATTATGAAAAAGTTGAAATCTTCAAGGACAAGTTGCTGGCGCTTGGCAAGGTCTGCACGTTTCAAGAAAGACAAGCTTTCATTCTGCTGTGCCAGGAGTTCACTGATATTTTTGCCTAGAATTATAGAGACTTAAAAGGCTTCGATCCAAGGCTCACCCAACACACCATTGAATTAGATGAAGGCGCAAAACCAGTCACACAAAAGCAGAGACCTATAAACCCGATGGTCGAGCTCCTTATGCAGAAAGAATTGGCCAAGTTGATTGAGTCTGGCATTATATTTCCAATCAAACATTCCTCATGGTTGGCTAATTTAGTTCTAGTTAGAAATAAAAATGGAGAGATCAGGCTGTGCGTCGACTTCAGAGACCTTAATAAAGTCTCTTTAAAAGACCATTATCCCCTTCCAAACATGGAGTAGATCCTCCAAAAGGTAACTAGTTTCGAACGCTTCTCCCTCTTGGATGGCTATTCGGGATATAATCAGATTCTGGTGCGTGACTGCGACCAATACAAAATAGCCTTCACCACTAAATGGGGAACGTTCGCCTACCAGAAGATGCCTTTTGGGCTATCCAATGCCAGTGCTACCTTCTAGCAAGCCATGGACATGGCTTTCAGTGGTTTGATAAATAGGAACGTGCTGGTGTACCTCGATGATATAACGGTTTTCTCCAAAGAGACAGGACAGCATATGAAGCACCTCAGACAGATTTTTGAGAGGTGCAGGGAATTTGGCATCTCCCTAAATCCAAAGAAATGTGTATTTGCGGTTCATGAGGGGAAACTTCTTGGCCACATTGTGTCCAAGGAAGGTTTGTCTATTGACCCAGAGAGAGTCCACTCCATTCTGGAGATGTCCCTACCAAAGCACAGGAAAGGCCTTCAGATTTTCTTTAGCCAGATAAATTTCATTCAGAGGTTCATTCCAAACTTTGCTGAAATAGTTAAACCCCTAACCTCCTTGCTAAAGAAGGGTGAAGAATTCAAATGGACAATGCCAAGAAAAGATAGCTTTGAAGCTATCAAACAAGCTTTGACCCAGGCTACCGCTCTAATCAGCGCCGACTTCAATAAAGACCTCAACCTCTACACCTTCAGCAATGGAGAGGTAATATCCGCCATGCTCACCCAAGCAAATAGTGATAACCTCGAGCAACCACTCGCCTTCTTCAGCCAAGGGTTAGAGGACTTCAAAATCAGGTATACCTATGTAGAGAAGCAAGTCCTGGCAGTGGTGCGCAGCTTGAAGAAATTCAGATATATGTTATCAAACAGTAGGATCCATCTCATGGTTCCACATCCTGGCGTCAAAGATTTCTTGACCAATTGAGACTTAAACGAGAAGAGAGCGGGATGGATCACCAAGGTAATGGAGTACGACATAGATATCAAAATCACCAAGTTAGTGAGAGGAAGGGGCTTGTGTGAATAGCTAGCTGCAGATTTGAGACAAAAGGGTGAAGACAGCTTGTTGATCCATGACGCAGCCACTGCAGAAGAACCAGCTGTCATAAGAGATTGGACACTGGACATGAGGCATTTCCTTCTTACGAGCGAATGTCCATAGGGTCTCGATAGGGCCGGAAGAAGGTATTTTAAACTTCAGTCCCTTCCCTATGTTTTGATTGATGGAGTATTATTTAGGAAGGATCTCTCTGGGGTTCTCCTGAGATGCATTGACTCTAGTCAGACTGACAAGGTTCTGGCTGAGTTTCACGATGGGCCAGCAGGTGGACATTTCGCCCCTAAGACCACAGCAGCAAAAATAATGAGAGCTGGCTATTTCTGGCCCACTCTCTTCAAGGATACCCATGCCTAGATAAGAAAGTGTTAGAAGTGTGCACTCTTTGATGGAAAGTAGCGATTGGCTGCCGTGCCCCTACAGCCCATTCAAGTTGAACAACCATTCATGCAGTGGGGCCTAGATTTCATAGGGATGATCAATCCTCCCTCTAGCGCCGGACACAAGTGGGTCTTGATTGCTATGGATTATTTCACCATGTAGGTGGAAGCCATTGCTTTGAAGGAAGCAAATGAGAGTGCAGTCCTAGATTTTTATGAGGACTTAGTGACACATTTTGGGGTCCCAACCACTATAATCTCAGATAATGCCTTGGATTTTCTGGGAACCAAAACTATTGAATGGGTGCTAAGGTATGGTATATACCTCAGCACTTCATCAAATTACTACCCGCAGGGGAATGGACTAGCTGAGTCCACTAACAAAAATCTGATCAGGATTATAAAGAGGACCATGGAAGAAAATCAGAGAACTTGGCATGCCAAGTTGAAAATAGCTCTATGGGCCGATCGAATCACTCCGAAAAGATCAATCAAAAATTCTCCATATACGCTTGTGTATGGAAGGGAAGCAAGGCTTCCTATCTCACTCGAATTGCCAGCACTGGACCTCGCACATCAGCTGCAGTTAGAAGAAGGAAGCAGCATGGAGGTCAGATTGTGTGAAATAATGGAGCTCCAGGAGGTAAGGAACTAGGCCATGGTCTCTATGATCAGTCACCAGCATTAGGTGAAAAAACATTTTGATAAGAAGTCTTCGTCAAAGAGTTTCGTTGAAGGAGACATTGTCTTAAAATGGGACGAAGATAGAGCTAAGCCTGGAAAACATGCAAAATTTGATGCCCTCTGGAGCGGTCCTTACATGATTACTCAGTGCAAGCAGCATAACGCGTTCCAGCTCTCCGAGTTAGATGGCAAAGAATTGCGTATCCCAGTCAATGGGATACATCTGAAGCATTGCCACTAAATTTTGGTTCGGTTGTACATAGTTTCCCTTTTTGTTTTCCCTATTTTCTCTAAGTGTAGTTTGCACAGGTAGTTGTTTTTAGCTTTGTGTGTTTCCCTTTGTTTGGGGGTAAATTCTATGTATTTTGATTCTGAGATTATCAAAGCCATTGTGAACTCGCTTCAAAGTCACCATCTGACTCCGCACCCAATGGATATGCAAGGAAACTGGGTTCTAAGCATAGCAGGCACGCTTCCCCCGTGAGTCACCAATTTGTTGACCCAATTTTGCCCCTCAGGCAAAATCTCGGTCACCTCCTACACCTGCTTCGCATGGCTAGTCATTTCAGGTTGCAAGGTCCACTTTCAGGGTTCGACAGTTTTCATTTCAGAGCATTGGTTCATCGGCCTAGTTCGTTGGCATTCACAGTGGCAGAAGACAGAATCTCTGAACGTTCACGCAAGGAGAGAAGAAGAGAAAAAATGGAGCATTTCAACACTTAGGCAAAAAAGAGGGCAGAAAAAATGCAGAGGGCGGTAAATTCGCTTCCCACTACAAGGGCGGGTAAAATGAGCCCACTTACAAACATGCAGAGGGTGGAAAATTTGCCGCCCACAACACGAAAAAGCCATGGACATCATTCGACATCGGTAATACTGCTGTTGTCAGCACCTTATAGAGACTGACATCGGCAGAACCACTGACGTCGGCAACACAACGGTAGGCGCAAAAGTTGAAAAAGCCCACCCATGGTGGCGAATCAAAAAACCCCGCCCTAAGGCGATAAAATGAAAAAGTCTGCCCATGGCAGCAAATTGTAAAACCCCGCCCTAAGGCGATGAAATGGAAAACCCCACCCTCATGGCAGGGAAGGAGAAATTGCTGCGTAGAGCACAATTCTGCCAACATCGGCAGCTTACTTAGACCGACGTCGGCAAGATTACCACCGTCGGCAGCTTATCGGCCGACGTCGGCAGATAATCTTACATGAAATCCATGCAAATGGTAGAAAAATTAAAATTCCCCTGCAGTGCACAAGAAAAAACCCACCCAGTCGCCAGAGAAGACCAGCACGCAAAATGAGGCAACAAGCATGGTCTTGGCAGACTTGTGATGTCATCAATAGTGTTTTTCATGCTTTCTGATGAAACTTCTCTTGGCTCTTCTGCTATAAATACAAGGACTTAGTCATTTTTCAGGGATCTTCCTGACTTTTGTAAAGAGCACTGCTCTGCAAATTTCCCACTTGAATCAATAAAAATATAGTTTTACCTCTTTTTTGGATGGATACTCTGTGTATGTTTAATCTATGTTCAGTCATTTCCTTTTAAATGCTCTCATAGGTTTTAAATACTAATGTATCAGCTATCTACAGAATGTCAATTTGCAGCTTACAGGTGAAGAGTTCCATCTAGGGTTCAGAAACAAAGGAGGTCACGTATAGTATGCATTTCACAGCATCTTGGTGAGTCCCTGTTTCCTATATCTTTCACTGAAACCTCCTTGTCATCCCAGCAACTTGATCTTTTCTACCAAGTTTCAGTGTAGAGTATACTTGCATTTCCCTTGATTCTGAGAGTGGATCTGGAAGGTCACTCCTATTTTTGGTGTATCACCTCTTTTAGAGTAGGCTGTTTGTTTTCATGCTTTTCTCTCTCTTTTCACCCCCCCAATGTATACCTACATACCTATATTTTGCGTTACCTAAAACAAACAAGATACATCAGAGGGAACTAGCCCATATCTAGAGACTCTCCTCTCCTGCTTCGCCATCCCACAGGTGAGAGAGGGGTTTCCATGTTGCGGGGAGAGGGCAGGAATCCGTGTTCCTGCCGCTGGGTGCACTTTCCAGTGTCAACAGGTATTTTAGGCTTGTGGGGTTAAAATCATCAATAAAGTGAGTGCTCATCTTACATATCCATAAAAGGAATTCATCTTTATTATCTATGATGTATTGATTGATCAAGGTGACCACATCCAAGAATTATGGGATTGATTTTAATGAGATATGGGATTGTGTATAGGGATGGATGTGGGATGGTGATTTCAGGTGACTGGGATCAAGATCATCAAGGAGGTGAGCACCCACTTATAGTACTCTTAAAAGGACTTCATCCTTGTTGGTTAATATGTATTGGTGTATAAGGATTGATTTCAAACCCATGGGGATTGGTGATGATGTATAGGTACACAAAGGATTAGAGATGACTTCTTGAATAAAGTAGGTTTGAGTTAGTATATTAGGTTATGATGAGGATGAAATTTTATTAGGATGATATAGGACTAGGATCATATTTTAGATTGATAGTGTAATATGTGCTAACAAATTATCAAAAATGCTCAGTTGTTAAGCTATCAAAAGGATTGGGGATTGGATGGGTACCTAGATGCAAACTAACAAGGTGATGATTAAATGGGTGATATTTTATGAATAGGAAAGATGTTTTAATGAGAGATAATTATATTGATGAATGATGGGTTTGATAGAATGAAAATGATAAAGTGATGAGATTCTAGTAATATATTGACTAGGTATAAGATCTAACTACATGATAAGCAAGATTGGATCAAGATGATAAGATGATATGGATGGGTAAAAAGAGGACTGGATCGAAACCTTGGAATGATTTGCTCAAGATGGGATGGGATAGGATTATGTAATGAAGGTGATTGATGGGATAAGAATAAATATAGATAGGTGATGATGAAATGATTAAGGGTAATGATGGAGATGGTTTGGACATGAGTATGACCTAAAGAGCCAATTAGGATAAGATAGGATGAGTTCAAACTAGATGCATGATGAAGGTAAGGTTAAGATAATTTATTGGGTATGGACTTTAGGACAATATGTGGATGATGAGATATGATTAGGATATGTAAGTGATGGGTGGTTATAGTGATATAAGGTGATAAAAAGGATATACATGATGTTAAAGGTATGTACAAGAGTATAAGACAAGGATATATAAGGGGATGAAAGGAATGATACATGATACTATGGGGACGATTAGGATTATGTAGGATAAGATGTGGATGACAAGGTGTGACTAGCATATGTGATAAGTGGGATATGAATAATGATAGGTGGATGTAATGAGAATAGGTAGAAATTAAGACAAGATGGTGATGGGAGATATCATGGGATGTGTAAAAATATTTACTAAAAAATAATATGTATAATGGGATGATGACAAGGATATACAAGATGGGTTGTGTAAACACATAAAAATGTGTGTATAGGTTTGGGTGAAGGATAAATGAGCTTTAAAACATCATTGGTTTAACATAACACACATTTAAGGCTTCATGGGTGAGGATATAGGCCAATAACCTATTACAGAATAACCAAACCCTCTCAACCCTATTATCACATGATGGCTACTTAGGAGCTGATACTAACTCTGGTAACGAGATGCATGTTATGTCTAAAAAGTCTTATGCTAGGTTTGCAAAAGTTTTTTATAGGTACATCCTTGATATATGCTAAGGTATATTTAGGCCCAAGTTTGTATAGGATTTTTTCTAACCACCATGTATCTTGGAACTTAAATTCCCCTCACTCCAAAAAAACTTTTATGGAGAATTCTACTTTGGCACTGAACAACTCTCTTGATATTTAGACTTTATTGGAACATGGAGTTTGGTCAAGTGCATGGTGGTGAAATACATGTCATGAATCCCTAGAAAATAAAAAAAGAAATGGGTTTATAGGTGGTTTTTTATCCCCCATGAATCATTGCAATTGTGCAAGGAGGTGAGCATACACCATCTTAGCCCTCAAGATATAAATATGTAGATCTAAAAGGATGAATTAACTAATTAAGATTAAGTGTGATGTATTTACAATATGAAACATAAGAATATAAAAAATAAAGAGAAATATAAAAAGATGATATATATATATATATATATATACACAAGATAGGATAGATGATGAAAATGATTCAAATTTTTTTGAGGTGCCACAAAGAGTCTATAATAGGTGGCCTGTAAACACATGACTAGTAGTTTGGCTTAGGCACTCAAAATATGTGACTTGAAAGACAAGAATTAGTAATTTTATTTAATAATCTTGAATGGTAATATATAGGTCAAAATGTTAGACCAAAATATAACTTGCAAAAGGATGATGTTAGTTAGATAAAATATCAACTAGATTTACCCTTGAAAGAAATAAAGTGTTAGGCCTTAAGAAAAACATCCAAAAAAATTGTGATTTGGGTCTATAACTCCTTTGGGTGAGTGGTCCATGATGCAGGGGTCTAGGGGTAGCATCCCCTAGTGGGGTGAAGGGGTAGCACCCCTTATAGGGTCAAGGGCAAGAGCCCCTTATGGGGTTTGGGGGTAGTTCCCTTAATGTGATCCCTATTGTGGTATAGGTTGGGGTTGAGGGGTGGAATCCTTGATACCAAAGGCAATTTGGGCCTTGTGGGAGGCCTAAAATGACTCAAAAAATGCACTAAAAAGGGACAAAATTAGATGAAAAATTTAATAAAAAATTATAACTATATAATGCAAAAATGTAACTACTAGTGCAATATCATAATTCTGTGAGTTGCAATTTTGTAGAAGATATCTAACCGTGAAGGTTAGACTAAAAAATCTTGATAGTTAGACAAAAATGTGACTTGATAGAGCAAAGTTGTAACTAGAAAAAAACTATGATTGACAATTTTGTGATAAAGTACAAAACCTTAAGATTATAATATTTGATAAAATAAGATAGTTAAGTAGGTTGCCCATATTATTTAGGTGCCTATAAATGCCTATTTATAGATTATTATAATAGGTTCAAAATTTTATCAAGATTTTATAAATAGATATCTAACTTTTTTAAAATGGACCAAATTCTATGATTATTCTAAAGATCAAGAATTGTTTTGAAATTAGATTTTTAGCCTATATCTACCTTACAAATCTAAAGATGAAGAAAAGATAGAATAGGATTCAAAATGGCAAAATTTGTTAAAATTATAAAATCTCTAGTCTATAAGTAATACCGCAACATCATAGAACATGATCATGATTCCCAAAATTTTGTGATCTATGGTTTTGTATAAGATAGGGGGAAGGGGTAAAGGCTAGGTTTAGTTTTTCCTAAAAATAATACTTTGGCCTTCCCTCTTTCCTACTAACTCTGTTAATCACACAATAAACTATACAGAGATCAATTTTGGTTATATCAAGGAGTTAGCAATATTTTATTAAAAAACCCAAATGATGTAAATATAATGCAAAAAGAGGGAAATATGAGGATTAAATGATTTTTTAATCCTTGTAAAATAAAAGAGTCAAAATAAACCCTGTAAATTAGAGGATAATGGTCAACTATTAGGATTTTTATCAAAAGTACAAAACCACAAGTCAACAAGGCAAAACTACTACTTATAGGACAAAACCATGATTCATAAACTCATGATTTTGTGATGAACCAACAAATAAAATACTAATGATTTAGGAAAAATCACTACTTGTTAGAATAAAACATGACCATAATAACAAAGTCATAATTTGTGATTAGTGATATTGTTGAAAGATAACATCTTGCATGGTTAAAGGAGATGGTTAGAGGTTAAATT
>JARHVA010004889.1:672500-852500 GCA_037957365.1 Torreya grandis
CCTTTGTCATATGCTTAGACTACAGTCTTAACCCTAAGGCCCCATTTATATTTATCAACATGAACGAGACATTAGTCTTACAAAATTATCCTAAGTTCTTATATTACCATGTCCTAACTTAAGGACCTCACTTCTTTGTAATTTTAACAACTCTCACTTCATCACAAAGAAAGATCTAAGAGAGTGAAAGAAGCTTGATGAATATTTAAACTTGATCTATCTGACCAATCTCATAAGATCACCAGGATCATTATCAATGATCCATGCTCAACCAAGACCAATGATTAGATGCCATGAGATCATATTAAATTTTAAATGGATCCCCTTTCACTATATAAGCTTAAGCCAATCAATTTCAAGCATCTGGATAAAGATCAACAATCCACAGTTAATCACATATAATAGATCTAATGGAGTGAATGTGGCATTGAAAAGTTAAGAGCTAGGGAGCCTTGAGGAGCCACCACATGGCACTCCCACATTTGAACTTGATAAAAAAGGGTTCCATGCATTAAAATTTAGACTTAACCTAAATTTTTATCCTAAAGGTCATTATATTTTTATATACAATGGAAACTTAGTCTAAAACCTTAGGTTATGACTATAATATTTCAAAGGGAATTATTTTATTATGCTTATAAACTTAGGATTTTTGATTTAGTATAATTTTTATGACATGGTCCTAAGTTTTTATGATCTCATTTATGATTGAAGGAACCAATGGAGTGTATCTGCTTGGATCTTAATCAATAGTCCACATTTTAGTGGCATTAAATAACTGATGAAGTGTATTGAATCTAAGATCTGTAGACTAGAGGGACTTAATGAACTTAAAATTGATGTTCTTTTGACCATAATTTTACATTCATGAAGCCATAATTTGACATTCATGAGGCTATCAACTTTAAGCTCATCAAACCCAATGATTCATAAACTTAAATTTGACATTCTCACGACCATCATTTGATGCTTATGAGGTCATCATTGACATCTATGAGGCTATCAAATATATTGATTAGTCACATGAATATGCTTTGAAAACATGGCTAAATCCTACTACTCATGTTTTAAATTCCCAAAATTCTAAAATGAGAAGTGTTCTTTAAACACTAAGAACACTTTTGATACACATAGATTCATCAATAGGATGAGCTCTACTAGCACTAAAAGGAGGGCCCTCTTTGTGAATTTGGTGAATATTTACTAGTCTTAGTATGTTTTGACCCAAAGTTAGTGCTATCTTTACACATTTATGTAGTTATTTGCTCAGAATCATAAAGCTCACTAATCTTTGTGGTCTTTAACCCATATTTTTGAATCCTTTAGACAAAGATCAAATATCTTTGAGGTTAAATTCTTAATCCTAGTAAAGGTATCTTAAGATATGAAGATCCATAGTATTTGAGGTTAGAATAGTTTATTTTGATCAAATACTGGTAGATACGTTATACATCTAAGCTCCTTTGAGTTTAGAATTGTAAAAATAGACCATATTTACATAATAGGATCCATATTTTAGCTAAATTAGTTAAAATTTGATGCCCTTTATTGTTTTATACATATATCTTTGCAAAATTATCTTAATGTGCAAGTTTAATCACTGTAATTTATATGGATTGATTTGATACATCATATTTCAAATAAGATCTAGGTTCTCAAGCTAAAGCTACCAAAAATCTGGACAAGACCACATTCAAAAATAAGAGAACCTTTATTGGAAATAGACATCCATATGAGAGACAAGAGATACAAAAGTAGAGACAAGTGTTCAAAGTCTTTGCCAACTTTACCACTTGAAGGTAATCCTATGTTTAGCATTCATCAATGTATGTCCTAGCTAGGAACATCTCCTATCAATATACAAGGTATAATTCATGACCTTCCTCATATCCTAAAAATTATTTACCAAATTTTATCCCTAGTGGTATTGTAATAGTAGAAGAACATGTTAAATCATTCAAGGTTGAATTAAGATTGTTAAATGTAATTCATGAGGATGTAGTGTGTAGTTTTTTACATTTTAAATTTAAATATGTTGCATATGAGTGGTTCCTAAACCTTCCTAATGATTGCATCATCTCTTGGGATGAATTCAACAGCATCTTCATGGACTAATTTAGAAAAATAATCAGCCCTTGTGTCATGTACCAGTAATTTACCACCCTAAAAAGGAATGCCAATAAACTTATAATTGACCTTTATAAACATGATCAAGCATTATCTTTGAAAATATACAAAGATGTTCTTGATCCCATGACTTCATTATTCATCAAGAGGGTTGTAGGTCCAATGAACACAATAGCTTTAGCTTATATTGAGATTGTGATTATTAATGACCAAATACAACCTCAAGGATAGATGGCCTACTCTATCCTAAATGCCAACCCACATATGCCTACCTTGAATGTCTTTCTAATAATAACCAAAATGTGCTTGATCTCAACCAGCTCCTAAATCTAAACCAATTACCTCTAAGACATGTTACTTGTAGCCAAAATTTAGGGTTCTTGAATCACCCTACTAATAATGGATTTAATGCAACTAATAAAAGGACCCCAGTAACATCCACTAGAACCAATAATAACCAAGTACATAATTTAGAAACCTTTAAAAATGATAATGAGTCCATTCTGAAAATGGTCCAAAAACTAAGTACTAACTTATTTTAATTGCAAAAATAAGTTGGTAATATCTGGGAAACTTTTGGTATAAACTTCTCTTTTCAAAGGTTCAATAGACCTAATAATAAGTTTAATAATGATATTTTCCACAACAATAAGAATAGTGAACCATCTTCTGAAAATAAGACTATGGATATTAAATCTTATTGATATTACTTTACCTAATTATTATAGAGTCCATTGTACTACTAAGCATGGATAAATTGATTGCATTGAATTTTGTAAAGCTTTTGAATCATTTAAAAAAGAGCTAGATACTTTTGAGATAGTGCCTAACAAAGACAATGGTGAAGGTACTTTAGGATCCAATCCTGATAAATAGACCTTTATGGTGGAAGCATTTGATTTCCCCTTCCAAGGATAATGAGCTTGATGATGTTCTTGAAGAAGTTCATACCTTATAGTAATTCTTAAAAAAGACATACCCTCTAAGAAATAGATAATAGAGGAAACCTTTGACTACTGATACTCCTCCAAACAAATTTGGTACTCCCTTGGATACCACTTCAAATAATGATCTAGAGCCTCCAAAGGGAAGTAATTCTAATCCTAGTACTGATGCTTCCAATAAGAATAGTTATAACATTATAGAGGATAAGAAGAAAATTAAAGATAATATTACCTTGCATGAATTGACATAAATCATAGAAACAAAGGATCTATTATTAGAATCCTTGTCCAAGAAATCTAGCAAGATATCCAAGAATGATAATTCTAATGTAGCTATGTATAAGGATAAAATAGAATCCCCACCATTCATACTTACAGTCATAATGTTTGGTAAAAACTTGCATAATTGTTTGTTAGATTCGTGTGCCTCTACAAATATCATGTCTACAGGTATTTTTAAGCAACTAGGTTTGAATCCCATTAAATTTGATAGGGTTGTCATCCAATTAGATAAGTCTAGGGTCAAGGTGATTTGAAAATTGTTAAATGTCCACATGTAATTGGCTTCTAAGCCAAGGGTCCAACAATTCATAGATATCCAAGTGGTAGATATCCCTAATGCATATGGATTGATTTTATGTAGAGAATGAATAAAGGCTTTAAATAGATATATGTCCATAGAATTTTCACACCTATTGCTAGCTTGGAAGGGAGTTCCCAACCACATCATATTTAAAAGGGAGACAAGGATGAAGCACATGATTACTAAATATAATGTTGTTAATGAAATGGTCAACATAATTGATTCTGATTTAGGATTTTTTACCCTAAAAACTACCAAAGTGTGTGATCCTAAACCCTCTAATATTGTTTGTAGGTTATGGAGATTGTATTTTGATGGGTTAGGTGTAAATATGGATCTAAAGTAGGCATTTTTATAATTAACATTGTTGGTAAGAAATATCATGCTTTTTACATACTCCAGTTTCTTTGTACCAATAACTTTGAAAAATATGAAGCTTTCATCTTAGGTTTGTAATTAACCATCAAAAACAAGGTCAAAAAACTACTAGTTTATGGTGATTCATAACTAGTAGTAAAACAAGTAAGGAGAAAGTATTAGTGCAAACTTTCATACCTAAAGAGGTACAAATTTAGAGTCTAAGATCTAGTGAAATATTTTGATGCCTTCAATATTGTTTCTATCCCTAGGGGAGAAAATAAAGTTTTTAATGAGTTTTCATCTATTGTAGCTAATCTCATGGCTACCCAAGATTCACCAAAATTTAGTATTGAGTTGATACCTTATCCTTTTGTCTCAGACAATGTGAACCATTTGTAGGTCTTTAGTGATGACCAATAAATCCTTATCTTTGTGAATAGTTCTAGAGAACTTGAGGCTCAGATCATTGATTAGGTTGATGAAAATGCATTTAGAGAAGGAAAATTTGATGTCAAAGTCATTCAGTTGAATGAAAATAAAATATCTAAGGGGATGATTGCCTTGGAAAGGTTGTTTGATCAAGACAAGCTAGCGAAATATTCTAAGGTTCCGAAAGTAAGTGTAAAGGAATATAATGTGGTTGATATTGGATCCCAAGAACAACCTCAGTTGGTTAACATTGGAAAGGCTTTTACAAGTGATAAAAATAAGAGAGCTAAAGAGATATTGACAAAATACAAAGATGTCATAGCTTGGTTTTATGATGACTTGAAGAATTTCTATCAAAGAGTCATCACCCATACTATACCTCTTAAAGAGAGTTTTAAACCCTTCAGGTAGAAACAAAGGCTTATAAATCATATCTTAGAACCCATGATATTCAAATAATTAAAGATGTTATTAGATTCCAAAATTGTATTTTCCATTAGGCACTCTACTTATGTGGCCAATTTGGTGCCAGTTTAAGGAAAAGAATGGTGAAATTAAACTTTGTATTAACCTTAGAAATATGAATATAGCATCTAAAACGGATAATTATCCTCTTCCCTCTCTTGACTAGGTAATAAAAATTATTTCAAGTTTAACCATGATGTCATTTCTTGATGGATTTTTAGGGTATAATCAAGTGTTGGTAGATAAAAAATATAAAATGAAGACAACATTCACAACTAAGTAGGGCACCTTTGCATATAATAGAATGCCTTTTGGATTAATAGATGTAGGGGCCACTTTTAAAAGAGCCATGGACCATGCCTTCCAAGTCCTTATTAGTAAACGTATCATAATTTACATGCATGATCTAACTATTTTCTCTAAAATGGGGAAGACCATTTCATGCATATACAACAAGTATTTGAAAGGTAAAAAAGGTGTGGGATCTCCCTTAACCCTAAGAATAACTTTTTTTGTGTTACTAAAGGTAGAATATTAAGCCATGCTATCACTAAATATGGAATTTACATATATCTTGAAAGAGTGGAATCTATATCCAAGATAGAGCCTCCGAATAACAAAAAGGAATTGAAATAATTTTTTGGTAAAATAAACTTTGTAAGAAAATTTATCTCTAGCTTTTTAAATATTTTCAAACCACTAAATGATATGTTGAATAAGGATGATAAATTTTTTTGGAATGAAGAGTCAAAGAAGGCATTTTAAGACATCAAAAGTGTAATCAATCAAGCTCTAGTCTTAATAAGTCTTGACTTTTCAAAGGATTTTTACCTCTACTCTTTTTATTTTAATCACTCTATTTTTTAGTCTTAACTCAAAAATTAGAAGGATCTAACCATCTAATTGATTTCATGAGCACTTATATGAAAAATTCTTGAGTTAAATTGTCCTTTAATTTATAAACAAGAATTTGCATTAGTTAAAGCTATTAAGAAATTTATGCACTACATTCTTAGGAACAAAGTGTGTGTCATACTACCATACCTAGCTATTTAGTTAATGTTGAACCAATATGAACTTGGATAATGAAGAGGTAAGTGGATGTTTTTTCTTAAATAATGTGACATAGAGATTAAGACTACACAAATGGTAAGATGTCAAGGTTTGATTCAAATGATTTCAAATGCCATCCATAGGCTAAGTGTTCTATAGGTTGATCGATAAAGATTCCAAGATAATGAATGGTATGACTCCATGTTTAACTTGATAATTAATGGAACTTGTCCTATAGGGCTAACCAGGGAGTAGAAAAGAGCTCTAAGGCTAAAGATAGCTCACCACCTCATCAAAAATTGAGTCTTATACTAAAATAACTTTAAAGGTGTATACCTAAGATGTGTTTCTAAGGAAAAAGTTACTAAGGTAATGAGCACTTCCATGAGAATTTGGGGAGTGGGAATCCATTTAGGAGAATAATGACTCAAAACATCCTTAAGGCTAGATATTATTATCCCACCATCTACAAAGATGCTCAAAATCATGTAAGAGAATGTCATTCATGCCAAATCTTCAACACTAAGGAGCTAAAGGTAGAAATGCCTTTATAACCAGTCATGATTGAAAAACCCTTTTCCCAATGGGAACTAGACTTTGTAGGGGTAATCAACCCAAACTCATCAAAAGGTCACAAGTATTTTCTAACAGATACTTATTATTGCACTAGGTGGACTGAGGTAGTAGCCATCAAGCAATGTAGAACAAAAGAAGTGATCAAGTTTTTAGAGGAAAACATATACACCAAATTTGGGACTCCAGTATCTTTGGTATGTGAAAATGGGTCAGCATTCACATCCATAAAGATGATAGAATGGGAATTTGATAACAAAATTATTCTTAAGTTTTAATCTAACCATTATCCTCAAGGTAATGGAGTGTCTAAATTAATGAACAAGAACTTGATGAAAGCCATTAAGAAGTCTAATACAAACAAACCTAGAACATGACATAAGTTTCTCTAGTATGCCCTTTGGGTAAATAGAACAAGATTCAAATAGGATCTTAAAACATATCCCATCTTACTAGTATATGGCCAGGAACCTATATTCCCCATCACACTCAAGCTATCAACCTACAAGCTTATGCAAGAGTATATAGAGGAAGATTAAAAAAATTTAAACTGAAGGATATTGACATTATTCATATGGAATATGCATGATAAAAGGATTTTTATAACTTTAGTAGACACCAAACTATAGTAAAGAGGTGGTTTGACAAGAGATCAAAGATCAAGGTGTTTAGACAAAGAGATTTGGTTCTTCTTTGGGATAAAGCATCTGAGTCCAAAGGAAAACATGGAAAGTTTACACCTATATGGATTTTATCCTATTAGATTGAAGATACACTTGGAAATAACACCTTCAGACTCAAAGATCTACAAGGAGAAAAGTTCACACTACCCACCAATGAGCAGTATCTCAAGCATTATTTCTATGCCACTCCTCTTGGGGTCTTCATAGAGTAAATTTTTAAGATAATTAGAGTTAGCATAGGTAATATAGTTAGTTTCCTTTAACTCTTTCCTTCTTATTCTTTGTTTTTACATAAGTATGTATATATTTGTTTACTTCCCTTTCACTTCTTTCTTTGTTACTTTTTGTTGTGTGTGTGTTTTTGTTGCTTTATTCTTTGATTCTAATAAGTCCTTTTGGACATCCCTCAACTCAAAGTGCCTTAGTTTGATTGAAACTCTAGAAGTTTAGAAATGTTGGTATGAACCTCATACATATGTTGACCATGGATTTGAGATATGTCTTGATGTTATGATTCAAATAAACTAGCAAAGACCCATGAAAAGGTTAACCATTCCATAAAACCTTAAACATTGTCTTGACCTAGACCTAGTTTTAAGAATAATTACACATATGGAATGAAATATTAATCCATTAAGGTATAGTCATGCTTGCACTTAATAAACATCCTTGTCTAGGATAAATGTTGCAACCATAGGTGATTATCTAAGGATCAGACACTTGACCAAGTATTTAAACATAGCTACCCTAGTTCCCAACCTTTTTTGAAAGTCTAAAAGACCCAAAAATACAAAAAACATGAAATTATTACAAAATCAAAAGCTTCTCAAGCAAAGGTGATTCTGGTAATCTCCACCAGGTTTATGGGTGCCTGGCTGGTAGTGGAGCAAGGTCGTGAGTGGAGCTAAAGGCATATATATTAGGGATATGGATGCCTGGTAAGTAATAAAGCAATGCCCAAGCCTTCCCTGAACTAGAAACATGGTTCTTAATGAATAACTATACATGATTCAAGTTAGAGTTAATTATTAAAGGTATGAAACCCAGAATTTGTCCCTTAAATCCCATGACAAATAGTAATTCAAATTAAAGCACACACACAACATTGGCTATGTATTGGTGTTTGATCCTAATTATGCACATGTAAGGTTTGTTTTAACCATGAACTAATATTGATAATGGCATTGATCAAGTAAAATAAATGACCTAGTTATTTATCTGAACTAGAGTCTCTATGTTCTAACATATTTCTATATTCCCCTTGGAAATCACCATTTGTTGAGGTCAACATGCCCCCATTTATAAAAAATTACCCTCGTGCATTGATTTGAACCTTACATACTTATAGTTTGATATTTTCCACTTCATTAGTGTTTTAATATCATCCATGCCTGATAAAATTGGCCCATCTACCCATGGTATTATTTTAAATGTGCCTAATGTTGCTAACAATTGATTCTTATGTATTAATTTGTAGTTTACATGGATTTTATTATGGATCATGCTTGGAATTTATAGATTAACCATACTCAAAATTTTACTAGTCTTAAATTTATGGTATCTCATAGTTCGATTCATGTGATGAAACCCTCCTTTAGCAAACCTAGCTTAGACCTATGATTCATATTCAAATTTTGGTAGGAAAATATTTGGTAGGACTATTTTTAATTAACTCTGGACTGAAGCCTAAATTTTATGCTAAGGCTTGGTCATGTTTTTCAACACAACCAAACCTTAACATAAAAATCATGCTTGGTCCTATTTTATTTTTCCCCTTTGTTCCCTATGTTTTTAACATGATCTAATGTTTATGTTTTTAAGACCATTTATTTTAGCATGGTCCCCTTTATCATATGCTTAGCCTAAAGTCTTAACACTAAGGCCTCATTCATATTTATCAACATGAATGAGACCTTAGTATTAAAAAATTATCCTAAGTTCTTATAATAACCTACATCCTAACTTAAGCACCTCACTTCTTTGTAGATCCAATGGCTCTCACTTCATCATGAAGAAAGATCTAACAGATTGAAGGAAGCTAATGTATATTTAACCGTGATCCATCTAATCAATCACATAAGATAAATAATATCATGATCGATGATCTATGCTCAAGAGGGACCAATGATTAGATGGTGAAAGATTATTTTTAAGTTTAAATGGATCCCCTTTCACTATATAAGCTTAAGACAATCAAGTGAAAACATCTAGATAAAGATCAATGGTACACAATTACTTGCGTAGAGTAGATCCAATAGAGTGAATGTGGTATTGAGAATTCAATAGATAGGTAGCATTGAGGAGTTGCCACATGGCACTCCCTCATTCAATTTTGATAATAAAGGGTCTTGCACATTAAAATTAGACGTAACCTATGTTTTTATTATAAGCTTCATTATATTTTTTAATACAATGGAACCTTAGGTTATGACTATAATATTTCAAAGGGACTTATTTTATTATGCTTATAAACTTAGGATTTTTATCTTAGTCTACTTTTTATGACATGGCCTTGAGTTGACTTGATCTCTTTTATGATTTTATGAACCAATGGCATACATTTGCCTAGATCTTAATCAATGGTCTATGTTTTAGTGGGACTAAAGATCAGATGAAGCATATTGAATCTAAGATATGTGGACTAAATAGAATTCATGAGATTAAAATTAATGTTCTCATGACTATAATTTTACATCTATGAGGCCTTGCAAGGATACCAACTTTAATCTCATCAAACCCAATTATTCATGAACTTAAATTTGACATTCTCATGACCACAATTTGATGCCCATGAGGTTTTCATTGACATATATGAGGTCAAAAAAATTAATCTCATAAAATATATTTCTTAATCATATGAATATGCTTTGAAAAAATGTCTAAAACCTACTACTCATGCTCTGAATTCCTAGAATTCTAAACTGAGAAGTGTTCTTTAAACATTAAAAGCCCCTATGATACACATAGAGGCATCAACAGTATGAGCTCTACTATCTTTAATCTAAGTCAATTTCCTAAGGTTCCAATTGTGTTTATTTAAATGAAATAAACCTTAGGTTGGAAACTTATATTAAGTCTTATTTTAAGAGGTCCCTATGACATAAAACTTGGTTTAAAATACTTTTAACCTAAGGTTTCATCATGTTTATTAATATGATAAAACCCTAGGTTAAAACCTAGAAATTGGACCACTTGTTATTTGGGACCCCTTTAGGTGCATTCTAAGACTTAGCTTAAATATTTTAACCTAAATTTTACATCATATTTATCAACAAAAAATAAACCTTAGCCTAAATTATTTAGCCTATGTCCCTTTTATATGTGTTCTAAAAACTTAGCATAAATATTTTAGCCTAAAGTATATGTTATGTTTATTAACATGAAATAAACCTTAGCCTAAAATATTTAGCCTAAGTCCTTTCCTATGTCTCAATGATAATTAAAGTTCTCACTCTTTTCAGGATGAATGGCTCTCACTTCATCATAGAAGAGGATCAGATGAAGTGAAAAGATCCAATGAATATAAAGTATTTAATCCATCAGACCAATGGCATGCATCTACCTAGATAGAGATCAATAATATGTGCTTTAGCTAGATCGATTGATCAAATGGAGTGAAATCAATGAATAATATTCAACAAGACTTTGAGTGCCCATAGGGTTAACACATAGAAAACATACATTCACTATATAAAATATAGATCCCAAAAGGCCTACAAATAAACCAAGTGGCACAACTGTGGAGCCTAACATAAATCAATCAATGACTCTCAAGCCTCATGATCATGATCAATGGTCTACATTAATCCATAAACAAGGATCTCATGATGCAAAGGAAAAGAGGATTTATGAAAGACAATGACTAGTCCCTTAAGGCATTTATAAATAATTCCATTAAAGTTGCTGAATGGATCCACATGGGAAACATGCGAGCACAAAATGACAAAATTAAAGATTTTATGTGATTGAAAATGAAAAGGTATAAAATCAAGGGTTTTAATCAAATTCGAGACATGAATGAGCCTAAGTCCAAATTACCATCAACATCAAATCTTAAAAGATCCCCAACATCCATAAAATCCCTAATTCATACTTAGATTAATCATAATTAAACTGAGAAGAGTTTAATTACAATCTGAGTAAGAACAAGTTAACCTAGATATCACTTGTGATCCACTAGTGAACAATTATCAAGTTTCATATCCATGATAACCTATGAAAACCAACAAAGGGATGAAACTAAGTTGTATTTAACTTCAAACAATGAAAGAAGGGCTTTCAAGGACACAAACCAAGATACTACATCATTAAATAATGGGAATAGGAACTGGTCTAAACTCTTTTGGACCATTGAAAAAATACAAGCTCTTATGAGAGAATAACGGAAGAATGCAACCATCTTATAGAGATACAATGACCTCGTCTTCATCTAGATGACTAGCCTCAACTAAGTTATTGCCAAGCCTAAGGTATTACACTACATCTATGTCCTTATTCCTCTTTTCAAAGATTGTAAAATTAATCAAGAATAGATAGTTCATGAGCATATCTTAAAGAAAATATCATATATTTACCCCTTAATTTTGAAATCTACTATAAGCTATTTAAGCCATAGATAGACTTGTCACCCATTAAAGAGTGGAATGCAAAGAATAAATTAAACACAATACTTACCCCATAACTACTCACTAGAACCTAAGTAATCCAGAATCCCATAGGTAAAATCCCAATTGTCCAATTCAAGGAGGGGATTATGATAATTATGACCTTGTTGAATAGGTTATCTAGAGCCCCCTCCATGACACATATTGATAAAGTCTGGGTGTGCTATGTTTACTTCATGGTGGAGAAAGGACTCACTCCCCCATTGGGTGAGATGATTAATATCTATTTGAAATCATAGTTCATAGCCATCAAAAGGAAGATCAATAACCACTTTTACATGATGCCCTATCTACTTGATGCCTAATTATCCACCACCAAGATCCTCGACATTAAAAATTGGTCACTTGATGAGAGACCAACTATCTGCCATCATTATTCTAAGCTTCACATATTCAAATATAGATACAATACATAGTTCATTTATGATTTCATTTATCCAACTTTAGTGGAATCCATCACATGAATCCCCATCAGCAAGGCCAGCCCCTTGATTAAGAAATATGTGGAATTAATAGGAATATCTAGTTTTACCTAGATTACATAGTAATAAGGATATAAGGGAATTTGACATAGCCCTAAGTTTACCCATCTATGTTCCCATAAACTAGAAAAATAATAAGTTTCATTCCAACTCTTTCATGGTATAAATGGATTTTTCATGGAGAAAAGGAAAGAGCTCCTCCATCCTTTTCCTTTGACAACCAATAGAATTGTGCTATAAAATTGGGAACATGTGAATGTTGTGCCAAACATAAGGACACATTCAGCTTGTATAAAGATGAATTGAGGTAATAAGATCCCAATGAGAGGTTCACCAAACATCAAAAATCCAATACCATAAACAAGGCCTATGAACATTAGACCGATGTCCATGACCCTTTATACATCAAGGCCTTTAGTTTCCCAAAAGTATTATCTAGGTTGAAGAAGAACAACATTAAGGTAGATCCCAAGTTGGCTAGGGGAGATGACAAGCCATCAGGTGAGATATGGAAAATGGGGCCCCTATAATATCACTTATTTCTTGGTCCATCCTCTAGGCCCCTTCCAAAACAACCACAAGAATAGGTTACACAAGGGACTATAAAAGAAAAGATAGAAGAAATACCTAGTCAAGGAGGATCATCTTCATCCCCATTTGAAAGGATAGAGTCTTCAATAGAGTTCCTAGATATGATTGCATTGGAACCTGATGAGATAGTGGAAGATGCACTATAGGTGTTTGATGAGGCATATGGTTTAGATGAATAAGAATAAAATTTTGAGGAACCCCAAGCCCAAGATGAAGAAGCAAAATAAGATAGAGGGAAGTAAATTACTTTGGACTTGGTTCTAGTAGAACCCTATGCAAAATCAAACCTAAGTTGGAATTAGTCCCAATTAGGAAAAAGAATCCCAAGCCGAACTTCAACCACCCCATGAGTGAGGTCAACTTATTTAGTGATGAATACCCCATTCATGGGTCAATTATCCCTAAATGGTTAGTTTATGGGAAGATGCAAAAGACTCCCACTTTATCCCACTCATGGACCATGACTTATTTAGTCCAAATTGATGTCCATGATGAAATCAAGCCATGAATATTGGATTTGATGAAGGAAGATGAAGAGAGAAGAATTGTTGTCACAACAGGATCAAGTGGCACTCAAATAGACACTCCAAGAATCTCAAACAACACATAGGTAGAGACTCTTGAGCTTCCTAAAGTCACAAAATCATTAGTTAGTGTGTAGTTCAATCTAGAAATAGTAGGATTAGAGAGTGTGACAACCAAGAAAACCATGATTGGGAGTGAAGAGTTCACATTTTAAAAGGTTAAACCATTTTTTGGTTTAAATCCCATTGAAATTAAAAATTATGGTGATCATCCTATTCATGACAAAGACATAAAAGGACTAGCTAATGCTCATTCATCTCATATCAAAGTAGGTATTAGAGGCATGAAATAAAAGATACAAAACTTAGAAAAAGAAAAAGAGAATCTAGAGACACAAGCTATCTTGTTGATCCCAGAGGTAATAATAAAGATGTTTAAGGCATATTTCTATGACATGTTTGACTCTTTGAAGTCAATGAAGCTAAGTCAAGATGCATTGGCCTAGAAAAATGAAATAGCCAAGGGTTTATTAACCCAATGACAAAGATTAGAAGATAAAATAAGGGAGATTATCAACATACTAATTAAGAGAAGCATTCATATCCTCAAAACCATTAGCCTAGCCCACTTGAATGAAATATTGGGGATAGTTGTTGATAAGATCCAAAGTTTGAGTACTTGGTTAAAGATCTTAGAGAGACTCCTAGGAGATGATGAGGAGTTGATATCTAGAATCAAATAACTCCTTGGCACCATGTTGGCCAACCCTATGAAATCTAGCTCCATAGGTATCATTGATGATGATGAGTAAAAGCATAGAGCCACTTTGGTAATGCAAGAGGTGAGGAACAAGAGTCAAGGCCAATCTAGAAGTGATAAAAATAGAGTCATGGGAATTATCTTCAATGATAAAGAGAAGATTATTAAAGCTAGGAACATCAAGGAGGCCATGGCAAGGAATGACAGGGATTTAAATAACTGAGCTTAATAAGAAGATGATAGTCTCTTGAAACTAATTATTGATTTGGAGCTAGTTAGTGAACAACAATAAAGGGACATGGAGATTCTTCAATAGCATCAAGGGAGCCCTTCAGCCCAAGACCCACTGAATAATTAATGATATTCCATTATATCTAAATCATTGTAATATTTAAACATGAAATATTATTTTATAAAAGCATATGCTAATTTTAAGCATATTTTCCTATAGGTCAGTTGATTTTGGAAAGAGAAATGTATTCTAGAACTATGAAGAAGGATAGTTGTCCTTATCTTTGTACATGTGTAATCTTATGATTGACTAGTATACTACCTGAGTTTCTTATAAAAGGTAGTATTACCATTTTTTAAAGGAGAGAGAGATTTTTGATCTCAAACTTGCACACTTTTGAGCAATTAATATAAACAAAGAATACTGAAAAGTTTGTCTAAATTTATTTCTATCAATTGTTATACTATTTCTCTCTCAATTGTTGTTCTAAGCCTTAAATTTGAATATTTTTCTATGAATTTTGAATGTGCATCTTTGATACAGGGTTGATAATTTGTGTTGATGCTAGATTAGTTGAATGTTCTTAAGATTTTTTTTCATTTTATTTTCTCTACATTAGGATGTGTAAATGTTATTTGAATGCAGCAGTAAACCTTTAAATCAAATTCCATTCATACTAGTTTTCTTTTATGTTTTCTTCAGATATTTTCTTAATGTATAGTGGGATTTGATCATCTTATAATTCACATTATATATTGGTTAAATGCATGTTCAATTGAAAGTAAAACCTTTTCATGATGTTTGAGGCAAAGATCAATAATCACATACTTTCTTTATACCTTACCCTTATTTTTGCTTATTTTTTTGACCAAATCACTCTAGTTTAGATCTCATTGTAAATTTTCACTTATTTTAGTCTCTAGTGTAGAACTTTGATCATAAATTCAGTAAGGACATCAAAATATCTCTTGAATTTCACTTATATCAAGGACCACAGTAGCTCCTAACCACCAATCAATATAAATTTGTGGAACAATCTAATTTGTGATACCTCTATTTAACCACAGGTAACTAGATTACCAAAACTTACTACTCATTCTCTGAATTCCTAGAATTCCAAAATGATAAGTGTTATTTAAACACTAAGAGAACTTTTGATACAAATAGAGACATTAACATGACACTATGGAGACCACACAATATAATAAATTAAAAACATTCAAATTTACCTAGTGCTTAAAGGGGGATGAAAGTGAAATGTGTAGACACATAATATTTTTCACTTAATCATTTAATAACACTTTTTATTATAGAGACTTGTTGATCATCAATATCCCTAAGTGTATTCCTTAAGGGTGCACTAGGAAAGGGGTGGTAGGATTATTATGCTCTACAAGATATGTTGTTATTATATCATGATTAAATCATTTCCAACTAGTAGCCTAACTTCATAAAATTGTACCAATTTACCTATATCATGTGGAATCATCTTATATGATACCATATGTTTAGTAACGTATTACCTTTTCTCTTCCTATAATCTATTGGCCAAATCAATGTAGTTATGAGCTTATCTTCTGGTGTATATCCCTTATTGTCCTAGACAATACCCTCATGTGTCAACCAACATATTTCATCTTTATGGGTCATGCCAATACCATTGACATAGAGTTTAATGTTGGTTTTGGGTATTGTATTAAATTTAAGGTCAAATTTCATTCAAATTGTCATACACTCTATTGTCTCTACTTTTAGTTGTACCTATACCTTAAGTCATAATTGGAGGAGTTTGTAGTCTAGAAAATTATCTTGAGGAAGTTTTTATTTTGGTAATATTTGAATCTCAATAAAGTCAGTCATAATGAGTTCCTAAGGTATTTATCCAACTAGTTGAAGTCTTCAACCCATATCATCTATTTCAAAACTCCATTTTATCTAGGGGATATTGAGGCTCGATGGGTCCATTATAAGGTAAGTATTTAAAACCTTATACTATTTCATTTATTTACTTAGTAGTTATATGTTATTTGTGACTTAGTGAATAAATATGTTTGTATACGTGTCTTTGTTCTCTCTACACTTAATCAGGTTTGTATCTATATAGGATTACTTAGACTTTATATATTCCATTTTATGTTTCTTAGACCCCCATTTTGTTAACCATGTCATCTTGGCCCTAGTTTAACTTATTTTGATTACATTTATTTCTTTGCATACTTAATTTCATTACTTAAACATTATATTCATATAGGTCTAGTGAGATTCATATCATTATGTCATAGGATTAGGATTTGGAACCATTTATTCTTGCCATTTTAAACATCAATTAACCTCTATTATATTTTTGGATTTCATTGGTCATTGCCTAGACTAACTTTTAATCACATGTTATATTTAATTGACATTCATATGAGTTTGATTCCATGAGATAAGACATGCTTAGATTAATCATATCCCATGCATACATTTTTTTGAACTCAATGTGAAACCTGTTATAATCCATTCCTTTAGATAACTATGTTGGATAGCCTAATATAGTTTTCTACTTATCTATAGTGGTATCATAAAATTTTATTCCATTCTATGTTTTCAAAGACTATATTAACCACTTGATATAATTTTATTCTATCTTTGAAACTATAGCATCCAACATAATATAATCATGTGTGTTCCATTTCAATATTTTTAATTTCTAAATGTATAAACTAGCCCAATACCATTGTATTCCTATTTATTTTAATTCATTGAATGCTTAAATAAGTTTTTGGCATATATTTTTGAACTTTATTTTTTATTTGTTTGGTTTCCTTAGAAAGTGTGTTCTGGCAGTTTTAAAACTATTTAGTTGATGTCATTACATGATAAGTAGTTGTGTATTTTACCAACACCATAGTGTGAGGGGTTCTACCCCAATACTAAAACTATTGTACAATACTAAACATGGAGTTTAGTTTCTTCATACCTCATGGTATATTGGAAATTATTAGTATTCTAAATTTATTAAACTTAGGAAAACAACCATCTACTTGATTTTGTGGTGCATATGAGAGGAGTGAATTGTCCATAGAAGCTATTCTCATCATACCCTAAAATAAAATATAGTGGGTTAAAATCATAGTTTATCCTTTATATTTATTTCTCTAAAACATTTATCTAACACTAGTCTATAAATAAGCAAGCATATTTGAGAGTCCAAACTATCAATCAAATTCTTTTAGTATATATCCATAATTTTATTTTCAAAAATTATTTAATTTAATTTTATTACTTGATTTACTAATGTATTTTATATTGTATTGACTAATTTTAAACATTTATTTGTTGTTTCATAACTATATCATCCAAATTTATATAATTATCTGTGTATGAATTACATTATCTAGGTGGATAAAATTCCTTGTGTTTGTCTAAGTAACTACATCGACTAACTTGATACAATCTAAATTTTACCATATTTCAACCAATTGTATCTACCAATCTCATATAGTTTCCTCCTATCATCCTCCATCTAATTTTATCATCTAACTTGATATAAAATTTTCATACTTTCCTAGCTTCATTAACTAGTTCAATATAATCTAACTTACCTAATTTACTATCATTCAATAGTCAAATGTATTAACTAGTCTAAGAGAATATAGTTTAGTCATTTTCTAACTTTATAATTACATTAGCTAGCCTGATATGATCTAATCTACCTAGTTTCTACCTTTTTGACTAAACTAGTTAGCCTGATAAAAAATGTTATATTAGGTTTTTTCATACTGACTGTAGTGTTGAAGTCAATATAATCTACTTTTTCTAGTTATATTTCTTAACTATATTAGCTAGGATGATACAATCTATTTCTTTTTAATTAATGTCATCAACCAACCTAGTTCAATTAATATTTTATCTTTCACCATGTAGTATGTCTTTGTTGAATTTGATGAGAAAACCCAATAAGATCTCATCAAAATGAATAACTCCCATAAAAAATTTAAATCTATTTTTACTTATATTACCATATAAAACTAAGATACAAAAAATTCTCATGTTACTACTAGAACTACAAATTATGAACTAATTAGTAAATCACAATTATTTAATTGGAATTATCCACCTCAACACATGAGAGTAGTTGAGGATGAGTGTGATCTCAAATATATTGATGAAACAATTACTTATCTCAGTGAACATACAAAACATAGGGGTAAGGTAAAGATATATAATCTCATGATGGAACCTCATGTGGATAATCATCCTTCCCCTACTCCAAAATATTCTACCTAGACTTGGGGTAAGTCACTATATGACTTTCTACCATCCTTATTCCCCCACCATGCATGTTATTTATATTAACATGTCATGATTTTCCTATAGTGGACCCACTTAAAGTGCCAATGTTAATACTCATGTTAATGTTAAAACTAGTGAATCTCAATAAACTACCCAAGCTTCTTCCTATATCCAAAAATCTATTGATCCTAATTGAATCTTGTTACAATATATGAACTAAATGGATACTTTTCAAGCTAATAATTTGCATTAGATGATGGAAATGCAAAATTAAATTTTACAATTAAAAAATCATCCTCAAACATTTAGTGTGGATTGAAAAATCCAAATGCCCTGCCGCCACCCACCCCTCCCCCCCCTCCCCCCCCCCCCCCCCCTCAAGATATGATTATGGAACTTTAATTTAATAACCTCCTCTTCATAATAAACCCATTAAACATCTTCAAAATGAATCATTAATAACTTAAATTTAAATCTAGATATAAGTTGTATCACTCCTATGATCACTTATAATAGATATATTGATCCTACTTTGCATTTGAAATATTTTGGAAATATTTACAAATATTCAATTAAGTAAAACACCTTTGTATCTACCAAAATTATAGAGAAATCTTTTTTTTGTGATGACCTATATTGGTACAACCAACTCAATTCTTGCATTGTCTCTAGTTTAGAATACTTAGTTAACATATTGGTGTTATAATTTCTAACCAACAATATTTCTAAGAATAACTTAGCCCATTTTATTAATTTTAAGCAAGAAGAGTCTGAGACTACCCATGTTTCAATCAAGAATTGGAAAACCTTAGATAATAAGGATTAGCACAATATGTCATATGAAAAAATCTTATACTTTTTTACCAATGTTGTTCATCGAAAACTTTTGTACATAGTCTTGACTATCTCTCCAAAATTATGGGAAGAATCCCTTGATAAAGATAAGAGTTAAGAATTCCTTATAATAAAATTTGAGACTTATCAACCCAAGTCTAGAATCATGTGGTACATACATACAAAATCCTATTGGACTTCCCTTAATACATTAATGGTGTACCACATACATACAAATTCAACCTCCTCCTTTTTCCTCGTAGGTTAATAATGTCTAGTTTCATAAACCTCTCTCTTCATATGAGATTGCAAGTGTATTCCTAAACCCTCACTTAAATATATGAATTATTCTTTCCCTACTATCCATTGGTATTATCATTATATTTTTCTAGTATCATGTAAATTAGGGACATTCCCATGAATCTTGAATACAAATTAATCACCTTGATTTCTAATTCCTCATTGGTCCTAACTTCAATCATGACATGTGATCTGAGAGGAAAAAGAAGATTATTAAAAGGTATAAAAATACCATGACTCCAAAGTCAAGTGTGATGCTCTTCACCAAGACAATGCTCACCCTAATATATATTCAGATCCACTTATTAAGCACAATAAAAATTAACAACCTAATATTAATCATGGTATTTTCACTAATGATGATGAAACCACAGTTAATCCTTAATCGTATACCAATGAAGAAAACCTAGTTAACATGAATAACATGAAGCATGTAGTCTTATATATTAGCTTTTATCCATGTTTGAATCATACTCCCTATTATATTTATAGACTAGTTTAGGATATCTCTCTACCTCATTTTTGAATGTTAATTATGAGGAAATCATAAATTCCATTTTTTAGATTATCTAACTATATTAGCTAGCTCAATGTATCCATATGTATTCATGACTATACCAACTACATCATTCAACCTAATTGATTTAACTTATTTGGGAATAGTGCAGTTTTATTCCTATTTTTAGTTAAGGGATTGGATTAATAAATTAGTACAAAATATAGAAATAAATATAATCCTAATTTTTGAAATTTTTTATCTTTTTCACCTTTTTAAAAATAAAAATAAATGAGAAAAAATATAACTTAGCTTGAAACAGATTGAGATGGCTAATGCAAGAGCTGAAAATGGATGTAGAGGATTAGGAAGGTGTCATAAAGTTGAATCTAGCTTTCATTTAGAAAAAGGATAGGAGCATTAAAAAGTCAAGACTTTTTTTTCCATCACTATTGTCTATTCCTTCCATTATTTTCTAAACTAATCAGAGAGACCTAAAACTCTTTGGTTAGTTGTGTTGTGACCTATGAAAAATCAAGCATTGGTTGTCAATGAAACTCATTGTGGAGTTGACTTTGTCTTAAAACCCTAGGTCTATCTACACACACAAAATAACAAACATATAAAAATCCAAAAGGGAAAAAATTGGGTTAGGGGAAGTATGATCACAAGATATAAAACCCCTATTGTCTTGATCACTATTTACATTAAACCTCAAGCTAGGGTCATGGATCAAATGTAGTTCTCCCTTAGGGAACATGCATAATCAATACACACAATAGATGAAAGAATGAACTTTCACCTAGGACCTTCCTTGATCAAACATGAAAATCTATATGTGATGCAAAATTTTGAGCTATACTATTGACTAATTTTTAATTATTTAGTGTGTTAAAGTAGTAAGTGCTAGATATAAAATGCTTTGTGAAGTCCTTTATATAGGAGACTCTTTATTTTGAATTTAGGAGATTTATTCAATATAGCTGACATAAAAAATAAAAATAGAACTTAAGGGAGTGGCTAAGAAGTTTTTGGGACCCGTTAAGCAAGAAAAAATGATCGTTGGATAATAAATCTGAGTGGGATAGGAGTACCAGGCACTGTAGTCTACCAAAATTCTATTGTCTAAGACTAAAAAAAATAGGTTAGGATTGACACATGCCAAGTTTGGGGTCTCTAAAGGTATAGATCAGCTAACTGAGATAAAAAAAAGGTGATGAAAGTGATAAACAAGATCAAGACAAGCAAAACAAAAACATGGCTAGTGAAAATAAAGCTTGTATTCTCTAGTCAAAGTCTCATGTGAAGAGGAATATGAAAAGATATGATATGTGTGGTTGCTTCAAAAATTTAGGGTGTATAAATTTACCCCCATTTTATTTTAGTGATGCAATAAAATGAAATACTATAGTAAAATAAATAAGAAGAAAATGCATACTTGAACCTACTTGTATGGAAGTGAATGTGATGTAAGGGTCTAACTCACTTCCTAGCCAGGGAAGTGGATGTAGAGATGAATAGTACCTAGAGAGAAAAACAATCCATGGAGTGGATTCCCCCTATATTGAATCTGAGCATGGAATCCATGTATCATGAAGGAGGGCAATGCCTATCCCATTGCTAAATCTGACTAAAGATGAGGAATGCTCAGAGGTCCAAAATAAATGTTTGTCCTCTATCCTACATAAACTCATCTAATCTAGATGTATGTATAAAATATTTATTCTATGAAGAATAAAATATATCATGACCCCACTCTAAATATATAAACTAGAACTAAGAAGTGCTCAAAGGCCCAAAACTAATGTCTATCCTTTTTCCTGCACAAAATCATGTCATTTGGATTTGAGTAATATAATAGACCAACAACTGCAAATGACCATGCAGTCTAATGTAGGTGATAACCTGGGTATAGATGGGTGTAATCTTGAAAATTTGGTCAATGTGTAAGAAGATAATGGCATGTTTTACCATTCCATTAGTATAATATTGAGTGATGAAGAACATGAACATATGTGCCATGCCCCCAAATTTGGTATGTGAATGATGCATCTGTATAATTTGATAATTTATATAACCACATGTGATATGCCATATCTTGTCATGCCTCATATACAAACCTGGAGACCAAAACACTATGCTCTACATTATACCTATAGTCTACTATCTGATTCTATCATTGTGTCATGTTGTATGAAGTTATATGTGTGAGATTTGTAACATGTACATGCCCCCAAATCTGGTATCTAAGTCTGTATCTATATCAAAATCACTATGACTCCATATAATCTAAACCATTATATCTGAATAGTCTATGTATTTATAAACTAAAATCACTATGAATCCATATAATCTAAACCACTATATCTGAATTGTCTATGTATCTATAAACTGAAGGTATATCCCTTTGAATATCTTGAGTAATGCTGAGTGACCCACATAATATTAATCACTATATATCTCAACCAATCTACACTAAATTTGATAATTTGAATGTTGGATGTGTAAGAACCGTGGTGTATCTACTTATGAGAGTGGATGGGTATGTTATATAAGTGTAGAAATAGGAATAGTATGAATGATGCCCCCCTTTTGGGGAGAAGGACAAAATTTATGACAGAGGAAGTCAAACCAAAAGTGATGACTAGTGGCATAGTAATAGAAACAAGTTTAATATGTTATGAATAGATTGAAAGGTTGTTTGATTGATAATATTGTGTTGTTGAGAGTGTAACATGTTTTGATTGGTGATGACCAAGGGGCATGTCTAGGTATAAGAAAAATATAGAAATGTTCATGTCATAGTAGGTAGATAAGGTAGTAAGAGAGTGAAGAATGAGTGATGTCAAAGATATCATTTTCATGATTTTGTGGAAGGAAATGGTTTAAAAAATGGAGTTATGAGGTTTAAGTTATGGGAAAAATGGTATATTATTTTGAACCAAAAAGGTGGTTAACATATGAAATTGGATTGATTTTTGATTCATTTGTGCATTGACTAGGTTGAGATTTTAAGCTCTAGAGCAATAAAAATGTTGAGGAGATGAGCACCTACCATGACCTAGTTTGATCAATTAGCGGCCCAAGTTTAGGTTGGTGGCAATATAACCCTTGTAAATAGTTGAAATGCTTGATTTTTGTTAGTTTTTAGGATTTTTTGGTATTTTTAAGGGATTAAAAGTAGCTTAGGAAGTTTTTTTATATTTTTGGTTCTCTTATCCTATAGGCCAGCACTCTTATCTAGGGTTCAATACTTCTATCTAAGGTTCAAGACATTTATCCAGGGTTCAATGATCCTATCCAATACTATTGTCCTTATTATAACACTATTGTCTAAGAGGTACAATTTTTTTATGATGTTTCTTGGTTTTTTTACTATTGTTCTAGTTTGAATTTTAATTTGGTATTGTTGATTAAAAGATGTGTTGTTTTTGGTGTTTGTAGGGTAAGGTGTGGATGAGAGAGTTCCACAAGGGTTAGGTGATGGAGTCATTAAGGCTACTATTATTATCTATTGATGAGAGAGTGGTTATGGATAGGGTGGGTTTGGGTCATGTGTGTGACCTAGGTATAATTTAGTGGGAATGATATCTAATGACTACCTTATATGAGAGGTGGAACATGGATACATGTACTTTCTAGCTTCTTATAAGGGAGATGACTATTACTTTAGAGGATGTGTATCATATAGTTCATTTACTAATTAGTGGGAAGTGAGTGATGGTATAGGATGACATGGGTATCGATGTGATTGATCATGCATCTTTGTACTTTATTAGTGTGTCTTTGGGTAAACATCAAATAGGTAGTGACAGTGATGTGCTACTATTATTCATTGTGTAGTCTAATTTTTTGTTCTTGTAAGAGTGGTTGGTTGTTTTGTTGGCATCTTTTATTACTATGGATGAGATCAAAGTATCTATTGTATATAGGATGCACAGGATTGTGCATAGTGTAGAGGTATATGGCATTGTATTCTCATGGGGGAGGAATATGCTAGCCGACCTATATAGGGACCTCTATAGGTTTACATAGGAGCCATTTAGTGGTAGGGTGAATTCAGTGACCTTACTACATTATTGGGCCTATGAAAACATAGTAGTTGTGTAATCAATTAGATTACCAAGGGTAGAATGGGAACCTCCATAGCCATTTAGGGAGTGATGGATAAGCATAGTGGCTATTTTATCCATGGGATGGACCATTATAGGTGGCTTTTAGATGGATTGGTGGATGATGACATCATATGGAGGTCTTACAAAGGATTTTTTGGGTGGTTAGAGAATGGAGTATTGATGTTATACATGAGGGTTAGTTGTTAGATACATGACTACTAGGGTGGAGTATATGAGCACTTTTAGTATGATCATGTTACTAGATAGTTAGGGGTACCACAAGATGTGCCCCCAATAGCATGGGTGTGGGTGACAAGTGTATGAGTGTCTATAAGGAAATGAGCTCATGTGAGGCCTAATGAGGTTGAGCTCATACCATTACCTTTAGATGCATTCATAGATAATATATATGTGGATAATTTTAGATGTATAGATGTGTATATTGTGTCATGGTCTAGGCATTAATGGGCTCTATTATACCCTATTGATGTAGGGGATGCTCTAGAGTATGAGGATCCTGAGCCAATCTAGATAATGTAAGGTAAATAGTGATTATATTTGAAATATGTATAAATTTGTGATTTTAGTCTAATTTCAAAGTATATAGCTAAACTAGTGTCATAATTTATGCATAGGTGAAGTGGGAGGTGCTCAAGATAGAGCACAGGTTAGGGTAGGAGGTAGAGATGATGATTACTAAGAGACAATAATAAAGTTGACACTTTGAGAGATCACATGATATGTGATTGATGATGTGATAGAGGTTGGATTGATAGACCAATTGATGGTCATGGTTGGTATCCATTCCCATTTATTTAACATGGTTTCTATAGAAACAACTGCATATATTAGGGAAGCAGGAGAGAAGAATGAGTTGAGTGCTAAGATAGATAAGCATAAAATACCCCCACCTAATTTTGGATCTATTATTATGAAGATCATAGATGATTATAAATGTCTTCAAAGATAATATGTAGAATTTTTTGAGGAGCATGGTTAGCTACTTGGGGAAGAGAGTCATTACAAGAGTCATGTGGTAGCTCAAGATGTGCGGGGCCATCAAGTGTTAGGGTAGATTATGGGACTAGTATTAGTGGAGAGAGAGAGAGAGACTAAGAGTGAGGGCTTAATGCCCATTCATGATTGATTATACTTGATATTTGTTTATATGTATTGAAAAATCATTATATATATGTATACTTATTTAATTTTGACTCATGCGTATTATGTTATGGAATTTGGAGTATATTGGTATATTTGTTACAAATGGTTGATTAGAAATAGTTGATTCAACATTGATGTTGAGGTTTCATATGTTTGGTAAAATGGTATTTGGGATGTGATTTGATTGTTGTTTATAGGTTCAAGTGTGATGCTACTTTTTATTTTGAATCATATGTGAGTAAAAAACTTTGTGTTTTTGTAATCGCTAAATTGATTTGACAAAGTGATTGGGTTTAAGATTGGTAAAATAAGATATTGGTAAGATTAAGATTTGGATAATTTGGTTTGGATAGGGATGGTTATTTGTAACTAGTAATGTTAGTTGTTATTATAATGGGATGTAAGATATCACTCTGTACATATCGACCCCATGGCTACTATATCACTATCTAAACACTGATGGCCAATTGAACAAATGTCCATAATACTCATGTTGTGTAGGAACATGCCTTTTATTTGATGTTATTTATGGTTCACTAAATATATATATATACATGGAGACTCTATAAGATACAACATTAATATATACACAACTAAAACTTTATGTTGTGAAGAAGGTTCATCTATCTACATTCGTAGTGGATTGCTATGTGAAATAACACCCTATGGCCTCTGATGTCATGCGTATGACTGAGAAATAGATTGAGATGGAACTATAACCTATGATGGGGACTCATCTAATATCAATTTTAGTAGGTTTTTATTTGAAATAGGTCCCTAAAAACTTGGTTGTAGTGAATATCTATTTGGAGTAGTAATCTATGATGTGGGTTCATCTAATCTTAACCATAGAGGGTTGTTACATGAGATAGGACCCTAAAAACTCTATTGTGGTGCTTTTGATTATGTTGGATATGTATATGGAAATACACTATTTACTCCATGAACTACACTACTATATGTAGGCTACTCTCATTGTATTGGTCTCCAAACCCTCTGAGTAGGTGGGATAGGAGATCTCCTATGAGGCTCTATCCTAGAAACCACATTACTCTCATGATGAGTGATCGATTATTCCTATGAAGGAATGTCCTAAGATGACTCAATCATGGAGGAATGAGGTATATGGTTCCATGATGGAAGAGATCTTAGTGCCCTTGGTATGAATGTTATGATGTTGTTATCAACACATCTATTAATACAGTCTTTGAGTCCATAATAATCACTATCTCTGTGTCCATGAATACGATGATAGTTACAAAAGGGCCAGTATATCTACTTATGTATGAGATGTGGATCTAAATGATGATTAAACAATAATGTGATTAACCTCCTATCTAGTAGTGATGATAATATGACATATGGGCTATCCTTATTTGAATCAAACTATAATGGTGCCCTACTATTGTTCTCTATAGTGCATACTATAGGTACTGCTCTAGAAATTGGATCTCTATTCATAATTGATTGATTTTTTGGCTATGATATCCTATCTTATTTTTGACATGGTGGATGCTAAGTGCTAAGAGTTTTAGATGGAGGTAATGCTATGAAATATAGAGTAAGATGATCAACTTAATCTGACTCAATCAATCTCAATTTCTTCTCCAAGGCTAAAATTGTATAACATATGTGCCTAAAAGAGGACTCTATCTGATATAATATATTCTCTAGGAGGGGTTGGTGAAGCCCCTTAATAAATATGTTATGAATCTCTAAATATTTTTTATAGATCAATAATAACACGTGAGCCTTGAATTGTAAGATATAATCACTAACTAGATGTGAAGAATTTTGATGCAATGCAACAAATTTATCATGTGTAACATGAGGGCCTATTTTTACTATGTAATATCTGAGAAATTCCTCTTTTAATTCATCATATGTATGCAAGGAACCAATATGGAGTAGATTAAAGAACCAATTCTAATAATTACTCACTAATGTCTATTAGAACAACTTAAGTAGAATCAAAGGACTCGCATGAGATGGTAAACCCTTCTGAAAGGATTTAAGATGTATGAATGGATTTCTAGTTCCATCAAATTGAGGCAATGATGGTATCTAAGAATTCTTAGGAAATTAATCTTTGATAAATATATTTAGAAGAGGGTTACCATGTAATTCATTGGCATCCATCCAAGACTTATAAGCCTTATTTTCCAAAGTAAGGAGGTGTACTTGGTGTTGTAATTCACCAACTACATGCATCAAAGGAATAATCTCTTGGGATGGTATATTATTATCTTGAAGTAGTTCATTTAAACATTAAATTTGATGATTTATTTTAGCCATGGGAATGCTACATTTATCAATTTGATCATAGAGAGGGGGTGTGCTCACTTCAAATTTTTGAGGAATGGTAACTTGGACCTGAGGAGGGATTTGGGATACCATTTTATTTGGGTTAAGAGTGAAAAATAGGTGCTACTATAGTAGGGGTGTCTTGGGAGATTCATTAGTATCTTTAGTATTTAGTGAATCACATTATAATTGAATAGAAGATGTGATGTTATCATTGATATGTGTATCATTTGAAATAAAATCATGCACAAAAGTAGAAGAAATATTTTGTAATTTATTATGTTTAAGAGGAGGAGTGAGAGAAGAGTTAGAAGCATGAGATGCATTTTCTTCTTCACTATATGCATAATACTCATCATTATTCCATGCATTATCATAATCAGAATTTTGTTCATTTGAAAGAGGAGAAGTAGAATTATCACTTTCATTATCATATTAATTTTCATGTTCACTATCATGCTCATTATCACTAGGGATATGGGTAAGAGAATATGTTAATTTTTTTCTAATATGCAATAAATTGTCATGTGAAATTGGAATACTATGTGCATCTATGTTATCTTTGAATTTAGTGAATGCATTATTTTCATTTTCAATATGAGAAGTACGAGTAAGAGAGTTATCATTTAAACATTATTATTTCATTTTTTGAGATAAAAAAGTAGAGTTAAGAACAGGAGATGGATCATTTGAATTATGCATTGGAATTTGATTCTATTTCATTTATATTGTTGTAATTTAAACATAGAAGTAGCAAAAGAGATATAGAAACTAGGTTCAAATGTAAGACAATTAAAACCAATGAGAGTTTTACTTGGAATTTCATAATTAATTTGTACGTTTGATGTATTGTGCATAGGAGAATGAGCTGTAAAATAACTTTTCCATTTATACATATTATTTTCTTTGGAAGAGGGAGGACAAGAGATAGGTTTGAGAGAAGAATATGCATCTAATTTTTCTTCACTATCACTTTCATATGAATCATCATAATCTTCATTAAACAATAGTAATTGTCTTCATTTTAAATGAAATCATTTTTGGATAATGTGCAATTTTACAAATTTTTCCATTCATTGTCATAATTATTATAAAAATTTCGAAATTTATCAATAATATGAGAGGGAAGAAGTGCTTTAGTGGCCATTTTATTGATTTTACCAAAGAGAGTATGTAAAAGTACTATTAAGAAAGTAAATGAAATAATGACTACTAACATAAAGATTTTGAAAATAATTTTGACATTCCAAATAATTTGTAAAAATTTCAAAAATCTTATCTAAAAATTGTATGGGAGGAAGGCTTGGGGTTTGAGGACCTAGTTTGGAAATATAGTTTTTTGGGTTGGAGTTTTAGAATTTTTAATTTATTAAAATAATTTAAATTCTAAAATAAATTTGAATAAAATAAATGTACAAAAAATTATACAGAAATCAGAATTTTAAATTTGAATTTTTGCACAAAAATGTGAAGGAAAAACCCTAGGGGTACCTAGGGGTTGAGATTTTGTTTGAAGTAATTCGGGTTCAAAAAATTATTTAACTTATTTGGAAATAATGGAGTTTTATTCATATTTTAGTTAAGGATCTAGATTAATAAATCAATACAAAATATAACAATAAATATAGTCTTGATTGTGTAAATGTTTATCTTTTTCACCATTTTTAAAATATAAACAAATGAGAAGAAATATAAATTAGATAAAAATAGACTAAGATGACTGATACAAGGGCTAAAAATGGTTTTACAAGACTAAGAAGGTGTCATAAACCTAAATCTAGCTTTCATTCGATGAAAGGATAGGAGTACCAAAAAGCCGGACACTTTAGTGTTCAATGTTATTGTCCATTCCTATCATTCTTATCAAAACTGATCACCAAGACCTAAAACTTTCTAGGTAGTTGCATTTTGCATGTGTGAGCATTCTTGTGAGAAATTAAGTGCTATTTATCTACATAACTCACTATGGAGTTGATTTTGTCTTTAAACCCTAGGTCTATCTACACACATGAAATAACAAACATATCAAAATCTAAAAGGGAAAAAATTGGGTTATGGGAAGTATGATCACATGATCTAAGACCCCTGTTGTCCTGATAACTGCCTACATTAACCCTCAGGCTAGGGTCTCAGATCAAATGTAGTTCTCCTTTAAGAAATGTACATAATCAATGTGCATGATAAATGAAAGAATTAACTTTCACCTAGGTCCTTCCTTGATCAAGCATGAAAATCTATATGTGATGCAAAATTTTAAGCTATAATATTGATTGATTTTTAATTATTTAGTGTGACAAAGTATTAAGTGCTAGATATAAAATGCCTTGTGAAGTCCTTTATATAAAAAAATCTTTATTTTGAATTTGGGAGATTTAACATGATAGCCAACATAAAAAAGACAAATGAAACTTAAGGGAGGAGTTGAGAAGGGTTTGGGACCTATTAAGAAATAAAAATTGATCATTAGACAACAACAACAAGTAGGATAGGATTATTAGGCATTGTAGTCCACTAGAATTATATTTTATGGGACTCAAAAAATAGGTTGGGACTGACACATTCCAAGTCTAGGGGTCTCTAGGGGTATAGATCAATTGATTGAGATAACAGAAGGTGAAAAAAGTGAGAAACAAGACCAAAACAAGTAAAATAAATACATGTCTAGTGCGAATAAGGCTTATATTCTCTAGTCAGAGTCTCTTGTGAAGAGGATTGTGAAAAGACATGATATGTGTGGTTGCTTGACCAATTTAGGGTGTATACACTAATGTATTCTATTAGTATTTAGCCTACTCTCCCAAATACATTATCCAACCTATTGTAGTATTGTATTACTTCATTACCTATAACAACCATTTAGACTAGTCTAATATAGTCAATTATTTTCAACCCAAAATATACTACATTGGATAGCTTGATATAATCAATTACTATGCCCATTTCTATCCCTAATGCATTTTCTAACCTGGTGCACTCAATTAATGTGAGTATTGTTGATGTTACTATATCAATTAATTGATATAATCTAATTTAATTTTTATTTGAAAAAAAACTACGTTAAATAGGCTAATATAATTTTCTCTCTTAGCCCCTACTATATGGACCAGTCTAAGACTATATGGTTCCATCCCTAACCAATTTCATTCTAGATTAGCTCTTTTTCTAGATTATTTATTTAAAAATTATATAGCTTACTCTTAGTCATGTCCAAATCATCTTGGATTTGATGAATGGGATCCCATTAAATAAATTTTCACGTTACCTTGCTAAATTTCATTCTTGGATCTTGTTAGTAGAGGTTCTTGGCAAACTAATCTGAACATGCTAATAGGGGATAATTGTGTGAAGAGTATTAGAGAAACATAAAAAAAGGAACTCGTACATAAACTTTATATTAACACAATCATGATAGAAACTATAATTAATCATTATTTGTAGATATAATCAACATAACAATAAGAGTTTTCATAATAAACATATTACAATAATCAAAATGTATCAATGTAAGGAACATAATGAAACATAAAGGAAACCATTTTATGAATCTCTATATTTATATCAATAATTAGGAACCCCTTTCTTTACTAATGAGAAATATTTATATAGCTTACCAAATACTCTACCTCTTCACAGTCTAGTGGTTTTATATGATACAAAATAAGACACTTCACATTCTAAATAATTTTGATGTATAATAAGAGTCACATACACATAAAAATAATAAACCACATATAAAATAGTCTAAAATTCACATTTATCATACAATTATAAACTATGAATTTTTATACATGTTCTACTGATAAAACTTTCATAAACTTAATTCATTGTCTCTTCTCAAAACAAAATTGTATAAAGTGTATTGTATCCTAGATCTAGTGGAATTGCTTGCTATAAAGGATTGAACTAAAAGTATTATTTGTAGTTATTGTTTAAGGTGTCATTTACTATTTTTCACCTCTTACACACTATTTAACTTCCATTTAAAGTATTTAGCTAAATAACATACCAATATACTACACTTACATGTTTTAAATATACTAGAATAATTAGGTGACTATCGTTTATGGGTTTTAACTAACCTATCACCAGTCCTAATGTTTCAACCATTTATATTGAAAAACTCTTCAAAAATTCAAAATTGAATTGTTCATATTACCTACAAAAATGGTGGTAGAACTTATTACATTTAAGGAGCTATAGGAGGCTAAAAATATGATTATACTTAAGTTGTTATTGAGGAAGTTGTGGCTAGAGAATATAGTCTTGGTGGTGGATATTGACTTTGGGTTTCTAACTACGAAGCTACAACCATTTTTTTATGAAGTTCCCATTGCAGCTAGTTTGGAGGGATGAAATTGGGCTCCTAGATTATGTCTATAATGGAGCTATCTAAATGTTCCAATTCATTTTTTTCACATTGTCCAATAGGTTAGAAACTCCCACACCATATTGAGCATTGTGCATAGTAAGATTTGACACTTCATCATATTCTAATTACCATCATCTTCCATGATGGTGAGGAGTATTTTAAAATTTAACATGTTATATTATATTTCTTGGGATAATTATTCCAAGTGATTTTCATTACTTTGCATTTTTATTCCATTAAATGTGTTGCATATCATCTAATTTTTCCACATATATAGATTATACATTACAATGCACCATGACTCAAGTGACCAATTGAGTGTAATGTCTAGTGTGTTAGATACATCTGATTGATCCTCCATCATTTATTTGGATTTATCCACCTTAGTAAACTTTGTTTTGGGTTTAACCCATGAAGTGTTCAATTGATACTTCTAATCAAGCATCCCTCATGTGATATGTTGAGATTGGAGTGTAGCCACATTCAAGAATTTTTTCATACTATTCCAATATTTCAAAAAATACCTCTCTACCTTACAGTTTTTTCCTTGCATGTGAAGTTGTTGTAACTTCTAATAGTGATTTGATATTTTTTGAGTTTTGATAAGAGAGTTGAGAAGTGCTTATCTTTAGAAATGAATTGGTCACCCAAGACTTGAGTGATCAATGTAAGGAAAGTGTTATCAATGAATTGATGCACCTTGGTGAGACAAAAGTGTAGGTATACATTTTCTTCCTAGAGATCCAATACTTCTTACTCTAAAGTTGAATATTTTTACTTAATATATTATTGAAAGGTATCTACCCCTTCAATTTGATTATATAGAGGAAGTTGGGACACATCAATATATATTTATTTCAATATTATATCTAGAGTCAAAATCAAATTCATAGTTGTGACATGTGCATTCCTGATTTGTGCCATCGATAGATAAACATTTGTTCCCCAAGTTGAGATTATAGGTACAACCCACAATCACTAGTCACGGGTTTTTTTTAAGATTCATCCTCTCATATAGCCCCTTGGGTGGACCCCAAGACTTGTGATGTATCATGTGGTTTATGGTCTTTAGATATCACACCCTTGGTTGAAAACTCTACTACCAGCTTTATTGTGATTTGTTTTTTTATGCTACATTATGTCTACCTTGGTTTTAACATCAACATCTAATTTGGTTTTAGTGTTAACTTCTACCTTAGCTTTATAATCTACCTCTACCTTCTCATTGGATGTTTGATCATGAGTTTGATTCTTTACTTTATCTTCTTACCTATGCATATATTTAAAAAAAAATTATACTACTACCTTAGTTGTTTCTTCAACTTCAACCTTCTTTTATTGTGCTACTTGTGTCTCTTCAATTTCTCATTTGGTGTCTTTATTTATAGATTATTTTTATTAATTTTTATTTTTTTATTGTTCATCTTGAACTATTTTTTGCATATGTTGTTGGGCCTTTGCTTCTTTTTCATTTTTCACATAAGATTCTTCCTCCTTGTTTTGCTCCTCTTGTTACTTCATCTACTCCTCATCTTTATCAAATTTGCACTTCACCTCCTATTTTACCTATAATAATATTGTACATATATATTTTTTATTATTCATATGTTTCATTATTTGATTTTATCTTTTTATAATAATTTGGTTTCCATTCCCATAGGAATAACAAGGGTAATTTGGGAATGTGAAGTGAACAACCACTTCTTGGCTTATTTATTATTAAGTTTTTCTCCATTTCAATTTGAATTATGTAGATAATTTTGTCTTACACCAAATATTTCTCATTATCATTTTGTTAATAAATTATCCATCCTAATAGTTGTATTATATCTATGAATGGATTTGTATTTTCACCTCCCCTTTCATAGTTGTTTAGCCTACTACATGATCTCAGCTAAAAATAAAAAGGGAGATTTTAAGGTGTTTAACTACAACTTGTAAGGTGTTATAACCATTATATCTTTTGGTGGGATATGTGTAATTTCTATTTATCATGTTGCTACTATGTTAGTATTGAATACTAATTTTTATAGTTTGATAAGGGGTTTGGTAAAACATAGAGCTGATATAAGCATATTTAAAAAAAATAGTATCTTTCAACTGCATACTATCTAATTTTTGACTATGTGGGAGTTATTTCAAGGTGTTGACTAATAATACCTACTTTTTGGCACTACATGTACTAATCCCTTCATTTATACCTACGTAACATTGAATTTTTTATGAATTGTGGTAGCATGAAGATTCACATTTCAATATTAGAATCTTGAAAATTTAGAGGGGAAGAGGTAATTTAATTTCAAAACTTCATTTTATTGAAGTGTTGTTTTTTAAATTTTGAAAATTATTTAAATTTAAAATCATTTAATTTCCATTTAATTATATTACTATAATTCAAATTTGGTAAAAAACAACCAAAAATTTTAATTTAAGGAGAAATAAGGAGATATATTCTTTTATCCTTTTTTTATGTAGAAAAATGTAAATCTAAAAATCAATAAAAATTGAATATGCCATCAAGTATGAAGTTTTATTATTAATTTGGTGTCAATGAAAAGGTAAATCCTTTTCACATGCTACCTAGGTACTATTATAACTCAAAAATGCGCCCTATGAGATGGTAATTTAAGCACTCTTGGTTAGTCCTCCTTGTGTAAGAAACCATCACAACTGTCACATTAAAACACTCATGTAAGAGATTCAGACTAGGGGTAGTGTATATGAGGTTAGTTTTCTTGATCTATAAGTGCACATGTAGCTGGTTGGTAGAGATAAACTATTTGGTTTATCACCCCATTTGTTTTCATGTTAACCTTCTCCCTTTTCTTTGAAATATAATAATATAGTATATCCTAATAGATACATCTAGGGGAGCTAACCCAAAATATAGAGGTTTGACTCACTTGTAGGTAACCCACAACATAGGGTAAATCCCATTTCATAGCTCAATTTTAGAGGGATTGAATCACCCTCTCATAAGGAGCATATTTGAGATATAGTAGTTTTGGCATGCTCATTAGGACAATATTGACATTACTTAAAGGAATTATTTGTGATATATTTCAATATATCAGCCTTTGGAGGCAAAAACTCAAGCACCAATGGAGATTCCAAATGAATCTTAGCTGGTATAGGTATTCTAAGTGCCTTAAAATTAGAAAATTTGGTATGTACAATCATTCATATGATCAACATATTTATTGTGTATCTTCAAATCAATTTTATCAAGTCGATGTTATTCATGGTTTCTCCACAAGTATCCCCCAAACAACTACTTGTCAAGTTCACCAACAACCCACATATCTCTATAATAAACCTTATCAAACCTATATTTCTCTTTCTTCACTATTACTCACATTTAAAAAAGTTATACCAAACCTTGTAAAGTGGATGATAAATACTAATGAAGAAGTGGAACATGTTTTAGTTTCTCCTAATTATCCTATTCAAGAGGTGAAAGATCTCTTTTAAGGTTTTTAGATAGTATGGGAAAGTGTTGAGAATGAAAATTATCCAATCAATGAGAAATTAGAAGTTAATAAGTTGATACACTTAGTGGAAGAGAATATAATGATATGGGAGCATATGAAATCCCAACCCAATCAGTCCTATACTCATCCTCTTACCCTAAGTCAATATAATTTTACTATAAATATCTTCCAAGTGCAACACAGGATCAAAATAAGCTCATTGAGTCTCATAATGAATGTACTAGATCTAGAATCCCAATTTCTAAGGCTTGTATTTCTCAAGAGATACCTATGTCCATTTCAATTCCACCTACCCTTCTTCAGGATCCCAATACTAGCCCACCTTGGAGAACTTCTTAGACCATGAATCCTCATTTTATCATTTCTATCTTAGAGAGTGAATCTTCTCCCATAAAAATTGAAAATCAAGAGAGAGAAGAAGTGGTAAAAGTTACACTAAAAGGTCTTCTAGGTTGGAAGGAAGTTATTCATATGCAAGATCAATCGAAAGAGGGGAAAGAGTGGTGGATATAAATTCAAGAGGGCCTACAAACCTATCAAATCCTTCATCTACTATTCATGTTACACATATTCAAGAACCATGAAATCAACCTAATCCTCAAAGTACCAATTTGGAAAGACACTTTAGAAGGCTTCAAGAAAGCTAATAAATCTTGTTTCCCTTCCACCCTCTCCTTTTGTGAAAGAGAATCAAGTACATTGAGGGAAGATCAAAATATAATTAAGAAAGAGAACTTGTCAAGAAAACATGATGATGTGTCTATCTTGGAGAATCAAGATGTTACATCTATAGGCAAACTTCAATAATGTGTTATAGAGAGTGATCCTAGTGATAATGAAGAAGAGATAATAATTGGCACTCCCCTTGGTGGATAAGATCACAAATCAGCTTTCAAGGATGTGCATGAACCTATACCTTTCAACCGATAGTTAGATAACCTTCTAAAGGTCATAAATTACCAAGTGAATAAGCTTGATTGGTATGGATTTGACATGGTAGAAGAATAAGACAATTCAAGTTTGATAGAATAAGAAAATGATGAAGTGTTAGATCTCTAATTGGTAGATGAACTTCCATTCTTCATGGAAGAGGAGGAAGAGTAGTTTAGCCTTAAAGAAGAGATCTTGTAACCTTAACATGAACCTAATGTAGCATGTGAAACATATGATCAACCTACTATCCTTCAATATAAAGGTAAGGTTAGAATTGAGTTTGATATCATTTAATTTTATAAATAAGAATATGCCTTTTGGGAAGAGTTGGAAAGATTCTACTCTAACTTGGACATAGCTCATAAGAATAATGTTGATTATGTGACCATTACTAGTGATAATGATCTAAAGATGCACAATAAGGATCTTGAAGATAATATCATGGTTGAAGACATTGTTTAACCTCATAATAAAGTACAATAAGTTTTGGAAGGTATGTGGAAATCATATGTAGGCATGTTCAATGAGTATGAAGAGTTTGAAACTCTCACCAAGCCAACAAGTTTGATCAACCATCATAAAGAAGTTCAAGTGGATGATAGAATAACATATGATGAGTATAAGTTTATTCAATATGAGAAAGATTAAGGTATGATTCAATAGGACATTATTCCAGTTGGTCAAGAAGAAAGTGGCATTGAGGACTTCCTTGATGATATGTCTAACATCCTTTTTCAAGATGACAACTCTCCAAGTGAAGGTTTTCAAGAGATCAAGAAGGAGCAACCTAGTGATGAAATAAGATTGGTATTGTTTAAGCTAATAAACCAAGCTTAGGATGAGTTTGATTTTGTCCTTTACCCACATAGTCAACTCATGGAGTTGGGAATAAAGACAATAGGTTTGATTGATGATCATGGATATCTTGAGAGAATGTCTATCATGATGGTAAGAAAGAGACTTGATTCATCAAATGCTACTACCAAAAGGCATCTTGTTCCATAATTATGCATCATCTCTTAAAGCAACTAATATAATAAGTTTCCCATTTAACCTCAGAAGAAGAAGGTATGTAAGCTAATTGTACATAGTAGTATTTACTTTGTTTTCTTTAAGTGTCTTGGCATATGTGTGTGTGTTTGTTTTCTTTGATTTATGTCTATTTTATTTGTTTTATGTGGTTTGGAGGTCAAATTAGCTTGTCTTGTCATGGTCAAGATCAAGGTAGGTCTAGAACTAAGTGAAAATGACTCCATTTCCCAAGGTAATGACAAGGCTATTGGTCCAATTAGCATTATGAGCATGCTACCCCTGTGAATCACCAATATATTGAACAAGTTTTGACCTCACATCAAAATGGGTCAACCCCTCTGAATTGATAATTTTCATGAGACTATCAAAACTTGCAAGTGGTCTTGTCATGGTCTTAAATAGTCCTAGAAGGTCTTCATGTGATCATACTTATACTTGTTTAGTTTTGCTCAAGGTTTATTCTTATATGTCTTGTCTAGTCCTAGGGGTCATTTATATGTCTTGGTGTTGTCAAGTGTGGTCAAAATTTTGACATGGTTTATAAGCATTGAAAATTAATATTAATGAGTTTGGAAGGTCATATTATCATGTGTTAGCATTTCATTTTGTTATTATCTACTAAAAGGTGATTTTACCACCTTTTTGGATTATTTTATGGATTTATACATCATATTTTGAAATTAATTTTTTTAAAAAGTTAATTAATATAAATTATGTCATAAGATGTTTAGGAGTAGTTAGGGACTAAGAATTTTTTAGGTGCAATGCCTAAAATGAGAAAATGTAACTTTACAAGAACTTTTGGGAACTTATATAACCTTGGAAAATCATTTGTTAGTTTTAAATGGTTAAAGAGTGTCATTTGGGATCCATTATATAATTTAAAATATTTTTACCAATATTTATGTTGTATAATTACTTCAAGCATTCTCTCTCCTCCATTATTGCCTTCACAAGCTCAAAAGGCAAAATTGAAGTAAATGGTATGGCCAAGAAATAGAGAATTAGGAGATGAAAATTTTTCCATTGTTATGGTTAATAATAGTATTTAAATTAATTTTATTTATTTTTATATTCATTTCCCCTCCTTAATTAAAAATCACTAAGAGTAATATCAGGTCACTATGCCTTATCCATCTAAGTAGGTCTGATTTTGCATTTGTTTCTCCATTTCAAAATCTGATGGTGAAGAATGGTTTTGAGGGATGTTTTTAGAGTTAAAATATATATTTTTAATGTTGGTATCATTAGCTAACTCATCTGTTTGATGTACCTTTAATAGGAGGAAGAGTGTCTTAAGTACAAGTTGTTCAATCATTTATGCTACAAGTGTTTTGATTTTTTTTATTTGTTTCCACTATTAGAGATTTTTAGGTGCTTAATCATTCATGAAGTATACCTAAAATTCATATATTTTATGTGATAATTCTCTAATATGTGATTCTTGTCCATAGTCTTCAAGTGTTTGGTCTCTGGAAACACTGCCAATGTACATATAGTCCTCTATTCATTTAATTATCAAATTTGGTCCAAGTATCAATGAGAGATAATAATAAAAATACTCAAGACATAATCATACCAAAAAAATAATATGAAGCTTTTGAGATACTCTAATTCTTAAGAAACATATGTTTCACACAAACTGATTGTATATATAATATATACAGATGATTTAAAGATGCAAATGGTGTAATGCTTGGTCAGAAGGTTTACAAGATATTGATAGAGTGCCAAATAAGTGAGATAGGATTGACAGTACCAAAGTGTTGAAGGTGTTTCAAATAATCAAGACTAGATCTTAATATGAAGGCCTATAGGTGGATGTAGACCTATAGGTAATGTCTATAATGAGTAAAGACACTTTAAAGAGTGAAGGTTTAAATGGTTTGAGAGAGGAGCCATATGAATGTTTTTAAATAGTAATAATTTATACTATATTCAATACTAAATGACACTATAATTTAATTCAAATTGATAACTAGATGCTCATAACTCCCTAAAAGAGCACTACCTACAACCAAAATTCAATAGATAAAGATTGAGGGTGATGGAGTTTCAAAGTTTTAAAATATTGCAAGGAAGTTTAGTGGAGTTAAAAGGATAAATCCCATTAGTTTCATCCACTTATTGAGATAACAATAGACAAGTTAAACCTAGGTCTAAATACTGCATAGACAGTCCTCATCATCTACAGGCCTACCTAACCTATGTGATGACGTATCCTCAGTGACGTTAAGGATAAGAGGTGTAATAAGGAATGTAGTGAATTTTTTAAGAAAAAGGAAAGGTTACCTTAACTTCTTAAAATAAGATATTGGACTCCCATAGTGGTATCTCATGATGAAATCCTAAAAGGCCTAAATGGGGCTAAAGGATTATTTTCATACAATAGACCTAAAGTATAACATATCAACATTTAGAGGAGGTTAATATACTAATATGAATTTATGGTTTGATAGGTTTAATGGAATCAATGTCTTGATGAGGTCAATCAAAACTTATAGTGTCAAATGCTAGAAAAAAGTCCTAAAACCCTACAATCAATACCTACATCTAGTCATGAGGAGAATGATAAAAATTTAGAGTTATGCAGGTAGAGTTGACTTTATTTGGATATGTAAGGTTTATAAAGACCTTAAGGGACATAAAGTAATAATAAACACAACTAATCAATGCATAAAGACCACTTATAAAGGTCTTTAAATGCTAAAGTTGATATATAGCTACACCTTGACGTTTAACTAGTAGACTGTGTAAGGTATTGAAGGGGAAGAAAATGGATTATCCAAGCCAACACAAGTGATATAAGGGGTATATGGAATGTAATTTAATATATTTTTTGGTTTCCAAGTTATTGGATAACTCCCTTTGGGTGAAAAACATAGGAAAAGCCATTATTATGCCTATTAGTCTAGTACCTTTCTCAAGGTCGTGCTACTTGAAAAGTGAGGCCAAAAGAAATAAAGGTTTAAATGGAGACATAATATAAACATTTAATCCTTATTATAATATGTATAGATGTGAAAAAGGCATTGGTTTGCATAGGAAATCTTAGAAATGGCCATTTTGGCCTAAAATTACTTTTACAATGCACATAATGCACAATTATCACCTAAGGAGTGCATTTAAGAGATCATAAATATACATAGTATTTTCATGGGGTTATGATCACTTAGAAAATTTAGGGTCCTTGTATATAATAAATTAGTGGCATTGGTGCATATGTTAGGGGCCTAACCTTTATGAACCATTACTAAGAACCTAAACCTCCTTACACCTCTCTCAAACCCTAATAAAGACTCGATCGATAATATGTTGAATAAAATGTATTTAAATACTTTTAATTTGTACATGTGATAGTTATAAAATATTAAAAACTCCCATAGGGTTCTTATCGTATAATTTTTCTATACTAGCATTTGTACAAATGAGATGAATGGTTCATTTTTGTAAGTTTTTATGAATATTTGAATGTGCATAGATGAATGACTGAATGATAATCATAGTGTAGGGTGTGTGAATATTAATTTAAACATACAAAACCTTAAAATAATCTAAATAATTCATAAAGTCACTTTTTTAGTTCTGTGTAAGATAGGTAGTCTTGAATGGGCTATGTAGGAGTAATATGGCTACCTAATGGATCAAGAGAAGTATAATTTGTGTTTTTTTGAGGTATTCATGATATAATAAAGTAAAAATAGACCCTAAACAAATTTATTTCATCTATTCATGGAGTGTTATTGAGCATCCATGGCCATCCAAGTGACAAATTTCAAATAATTATGTCTAGTTTGCTAGTTGGCCTACTTGATCAATAATATAAGACTTCATGATATACAAGTAAGAGCATGAAAGGTAGGAGTTAAAAATATATTTAAGATTGAGGAAGGGTTTTATGACTGATTAAGTCATGATTTACATCTTTCAAGTTAGAATAAAGGTGTTAAGAACCTCCAAGGTAGTTTCAAGTAGTTCACTAACTCCCTAATCAATAAAGTGTCTTTTAGCATAGAGGGAGTATAAAGGTGTCAAGTTGAGATGTAAAGAAATGAATAAAGTGTAAATATGATCATAAATTTTTTAATAATGTTTCACCAATGTAAATCCTTTGTGTTGAAGTGCAGATCTTTAAAACCTCAAAGATTTTAAATGAGTGCTTTCTCCTCTCATCTTTGCCAACTTCATGGAGTTAATTAAAGATCAGATTGAAACATGTTTCAAGGGAGGTTTTTGGGATTTTATTCTAGTTTTTAAATAAGGTAAATAGTTTCATTATCACTAAATAATCATCATACCCTCTCTCTCTCTCTCTCTCTCTCTCTCTCTCTCTCTCTCTCTCTCTCTCTCTCTCTCTCTCTCTCTCTCTCTCTCTCTCTCTCTCTCTCTCTCTCTCTCTCTCTCTCTCTCTCTCTCTCTCTCTCTCTCTCTCTCTCTCTCTCTCTCTCTCTCTCTCTATGCTCTATAAAAAATAATCATTTTTGGCCTTGTAATTTATCCTCCACTAGGGTATGGCTAAGCCCTGCCCATTTATATGAATTTTATTTATTAGTTGGTTTTACCTCTTATTATTAATTTAATTAGTGTGTGTGAGTGAATAGTTTATCTCGTCAATTGAATTTACTTTTTTTCCTTGGCATGTTGTCCTTTCTAACACCTAGATACATCTTGAAGCTTATTTTGCAAGTCATGTGAAGTATATAAGTGTGGTGTAAGGGTTAAGTGTGTTTATCTATCCTTTAATGTCATTCAATACCTCTTGGTTATTCCTAATAGCTTAAAAAACCATCACAACCTTCATATTGAAACACTCATGTAAGAGATTTGGATTAGGGGCAATGCATGTGAGGTTATTTTTCTTTATCTATAAGTGCACATGCACCTGGTTGGTAAAGACCAACTATTTGGTGTGTCACCCCCTTTGTTTTAATGTTATACTTATCACTTTTATTTGAGAAATAATAGTGTAGTATATCCTAATAGATACATCAATGGGATATATCCCAAAATCTAGAGGTTTTACTCACTTGTAGGTAACCCACAACCTAGGGTTAATCCCATTACATAGCTCAAGTTGAGAGGGCTTCAATCACCATATCATAGGGTGGATTTTTGATCTATAATAGGTATCATGTACCACTATGATCTCACATGATTTAATACCTATTTCATGTACTTATAAGTATATAAAAAGGGTGATCTTATTCTATATATGGAAAAGTATATAAGAAGCATGATTATATATATAGGTTTGGTATATTGGTGTTGTGGTATACATAAAATGGAACCATTTAGAGTGATAAATAATTGATTTAGGGGTTTTAAAAACTCAAAACTCAAATAATTTATTCAATTAAATCAATCATTGGTAAAACCTTGACTAGTGTTGACCAAATTTTGGTTCTTCGGTCTAAAATTGGGCACTCCTATTTGTAAGAAATCATCTAAGTCTATATCTTTGGCCAGGTCTAGTACTTAGTTTTTATTTGGAAGAAGTGTTATTTGTAAAATACCCAATAATTGTATAAGTCTATTCCTTTCAAAAAGTTTTTTTTGGTATTTTCTAAGCCTTTGCCTAATTCTTTCAGGTTTTTGTTCTAAGCGTTTGCCAAATTGTTTTGGAATTTTTGTCCAAAGTTTTTCCTTAAGTATATTTCTTTCAAGCATTTCATTTGGCATAATTATTTCAAAAAAAATTCCTAAGGAAACTTTTATGAATGGTATGTTCAACTTTATTTAATGGTATCTTTCTCACAATAAATGGTCCACTTCACTTTCTTGAAAGGTACTTTGCAAATTCTCCTAAGGGTACTTTCATTTTTTTGAAGGATAATTTTCAATATTTTCGAAGGGTATATTTGAAACTTTACCAAAGGGCATTTTCTTTGGAAAGTGGACACTTGCATTTCTTACAAAGGACACTTGCCTTTTCAAAGAGATATTTTCAAAAAATCCAAAGGAAATAATTGTTTTAGACATTTTGTCTGAAACAACTTTTCGAAAGGTTCCTAATAGTTTTTCCAAAGGGTAACTCAAAAGAAAAGGGAATCTTCAATATTTCAAATGGCTACAACTTTTCCAAAAGGCACTTCAACTTTTCTGAAGGGTAGGTGACAAATTTTTTGAAGGGTAGGTGACAACTTTTCTGAAGGACTTTTTTAGGCTAAGTGGACACTTTCAACTTTCTCGAAGGGTATTTCAACTTTCCTAAAGGGAAATTTTCAAAAGTTTGAAAGATTGTTTCCATAAGAAGGTGGACCATTTAAAAAACCCAAGGGGTATTTTTCTTTTTGAAATATCATTTGCAAAAGTCAAAGGACACTTTCAATGCTTTCTAAGGGTCACTTTCAAGAATCTAAAGGATATGTGTCCTTTCAAAAAGGGTCTTTTTCACTTTCCTAAAGGGTCATTTAAAAGAACCAAAAAGGTCCAAAAAAAAATTCTCTGAGGAATTATTTTAAAAAACTTGAAAAGGTGCCAAATTCTAATTCTTTCAGATAGTTTGTCCGATATAAAGAAAACATGATTTTCTTTGGAATTTTTGGCAATGGAAATTGTTTAAGGCATAAAGGACCAAGCAAAAAGCCAAAAGAAAATAACAAAGGAAATAAAAGACCTAAATAAATTCTTTTAGGAAAAGTGTTGAGACAAGAAATCTGAGGAAATAAAAGTCCAAAGAATTACCTAAAAGGTGACAACTCGTAGAACATCAATTTTAGTCTACAGAAACTAGCCATTGGAGTTTAAAAGAAAGGACTCGATAGGAACCTAAAGGCTAAGATAAGAGGTAACAAGTGGAAATTTTAACTAGGGCATTTTTTTTAGTTGTAACTTATTCAACTATAGTTGATTCAATTATAACTAAGGCTTTGGTTCAATTGTAATTCATTATAATTGATCCATTCATTGACATGGCATAGATTTCCCACTTCTCTCCCATGTAAATATAATTGATCCTTTTAAGATGACACATTTCTCAATGACCCTTGGATTTTCATTGATTGCTATACCTCTCAAGGCTATATATATGCATCTTGTTGGCTCATTTTAGTAGCCTCTACTGGTTATGGTGAAACTCTAGCTAGATTTTTTACTCGAAGAACTCTTGAAGAGATACACAAGTGTGATTGCCTCTCATATGTTGTAATATTAAGTAATTATTGAATAATTATTTGTCTATTATAGTGATAGATTGCCTTTTCTAGATTGTACTCTTGATGGTCTATAAATTTACAAAAAGAAGATTGTTATAGGTCTTTACTAGTATTATTTTATAGGTGTAGAGATATATTAGAAGTGATTCATGACTGTATCTTTCTTTAGATCATTCATTTCATTTTTAATAATCATATGCCTTCTTTAATCTATCATACAAAATATTAATGTAGAAATGGTTCTTGATTTGTGAGTCCTATGCAAGAAAACACCTTGTTTTGTCTTTAAAGTAGTAGTTTCAGTCAATCAAGAGGATATCAAATATTGGTACATCACTGTTTATTTTATTATATTTTTTCCTAAACTCTTTTCATACACAATTAATATATTAGAGAGAGTTTTAAAGGTGAATCAAGGGGAACTAGCCCCTGATCTAAAGATTCATCTCAATGAAATTATCACCAACAACAAGAAAGATGATTCCATTTTTTTCATGGATAAAGAGAGATGAGCATCTCCTTAAGGGTGCAAATATAATCATCAATAGTTTTTGGCATGCATGGTGGGACCTCTAAGTCCTACAAGATTGTTCAAGATTGGTGTTGGTCTTAGCATTATTGAAGAGAAAGAAACATCTACATTCAGTACTTGGTGACTCAATTGAAGAATTCAAGTCTTTGGTTGATGATCAATCTTGTTTTCCATGCCAAAGGTGACCACTAGGTTTTCTAATAAAGGTTTATGCTTCAATTTTGTGGAATTACCTCCATATTCCACCAAAAGGTTCAAGTTTGTCAATACTCATCCTTAAAAAAGAGATTTTGTGTTTAAAGCTTCCAAGTTTGTGTTACATTCCATTCTTAATACATATAGTTATCATTCCAAAATGGATAGAAGATAACATTTTATGCCTTTCATTGAGGCATTTCCCTTACATCTTACCCAATATGATCATATTCTAGGAGCTACTCTTAAATGTGTTCCATATTTTAGTGGAGATGGTCCAATTAATTCTATTGAGAACATCAAGAATATAGAATTTTTTTATAACATCCATAATATTACCCAAGAAAATTTAGCTATTAGGTTGTTTGCCTTTTCTTTCAAAGGAAAAGTCTTGGACTGGTATGGGACCCTACCTATAATTTCTATTGGCTCATGGGATGAGTTGGGGACTCTATTAACAGATAGGTTTGGGAAAAAGACTGATCACCTATATTTAGTTGAGAAATTCACCACAATAAAGAGGGCACCACATGAATTCATCTAATATTTTAATACTAGGTTCTAAAAAACTTGGGATAGAATCCCAATTCTTATGAGGCCAATCACAAACTTTGCATTTTTATACTACTTAAAAGCATTAGATAGTGACATTACCATGATGATTCAATATATGGGTGGAAACACACTACCTGCCACCTATGAAATATCTATAAATTCTTAGAATTTTCTTTTTCAAGTGGGAAAGATAGATCATAGACCTCTAATACCACTATTCCTTGATTTGCATTCTACTAGTCAAAGTGCATTGCCCACTTTAGCTCCTTTACCTGGTCAAGAAAAACCTCCCATTTCCTCTACCAATGAAATCCATGAAGTTAAAATCCTACTTCAAATGTTAAAAATGAGTAAGTTTCCCTTAAAATACAACAAGCTCAAGGTTATAGACCATATTAATCCTACAATCATTTTGGACAAATAAATAGACCCCCTTTTCAGGGAAATAATCAGGGACAAGGCCAAATTACCCATTTCAAGCCTTATCAAAGAAATAATCCTAGTAATCCTTCATCCTCCAAATCCCTTATCCCCACTAAGAATAATTTGGTCTAAGAACAACCCAACTATCCATCTTTTGAAAATGGTCAAGAACAAGTTACTTATGCAAATGAAATGCACAATCAAGTTATGGTAATGCAATGCAGTTAATCTTTCCAAGATTTAAATTTTGAAGGATCCATGTAAGGTGGGGTGAAAAATGGGAAACCTCATGTTGATGATACTCTCATAAATCATTTTGAGGCTGAGTTTTGTGCCATTAATTTCTTGGGAAATACAAATAATCAGAATACCAGTGTTGCGTACAATACTAGGTCCAAAAAAAGGGTTGTTGATGAAGCTCAAGGAGATAATCAGGGATGTATTGTGACTCCTAAACCATATAATATGGTAAGTGGGTATAAAAAATCTCCTAAACTAAAATAAAATTAGATAATTCCAAATTTCAGGCCAGCTACTATAACTCTACCTACACATGCTACATCACAAAGTGTCAATGTTCATAAACTAAGGTGAGTAATCCTTCCATCAATGTGGTGGACCAGATGAAGAAGCTTCATATTAATATTTAATTATGATATTATCTAAAATTACCAAGATAGAAAGAGATACTTCAAAAATAATTTCATGGATTGGGCAAATGGGTTGGCCAATCTAGAAATGACAATGTGGTTTTGGTCAATGGAACTCAATCCATAAATGGCCAAGTGAAGAAAGATGATAAAACTCTTCATTTTTACCCATATCTAATTATTGGTTATTTCTTGGTTCATAATTTCATCATTGATAGTGGAGAAAGCACACTAGTTATGCCAAAATGTATAGCAGATAAACTAGGCCTCAAGTATGAGCCAATGACTAAAGGAGGTTTGCAATTGGATGGATCACCAACCAAAACTTTGGGGGTAGTGAAAGGTTTGAATTTAACCCTTCATGCTTATCCTAATTTTTTAATTTCCTATGATGTGGTAGTAGTATATTTACCTCCCTATTTTTTTGTTTACTTTTCAAGGGACTTTACATCCAAGATAGGTGGATATTTGGCAGCCAATTGGTCTTACATGGTGTTTAGGACAAAATATAGCACTAAGGTGAAAATTGAGTTAGAACATATCCATAGAGATCACTTGGAACCATACTAACATAAGGTATAAAATGTTAACTATGTTATCATTGATGAAGAGGAGCTTCATATTGACTAATCTCCATCATCTTCCCTTGAAGGAGTTTTTGATTTGTTCTTAGATAAGTGGGGAGATGACAACTATGAGCATGATCCTTACAAGTTTATTGAAGAATACAGTATTGGAGTCTATTATATGCATGATAAGTTCTATTTTTTGATAAATTTGATGAATCCAAGTGAGTATGTGAAAGGATTATTGTAGCTCTTCTTTGATGGGTCTAGAAGCAAGATGGGGATAGGTGGTGGAGCTATGCTAGTTTCACCTTCAAAGGAAAGGTATTTTTTAGCCTTCAAATTTCAATTCTCATGCACTTATAATATGGTATAGTATGAGGCCCTTATCCATGGCCTTGAATGGGAAAATAAAAGAGGTGTCAAGGAATTTCAAGTGTTTGGTGATAGCGAGCTTGTTGTGAATCAAGTTAGAGGGTAGAATTTGATCAAGAATTCCTTGCTCAAATCCTATAAGCATGGAGTTTTTGACCTTGTAAAATATTTCATGGATTTTAACATCAGATATATTTCAAGGGAAGACAATAAGCATACTAATAGGTTGGCATATATTGGTGCTCAATTTGATGTTTCAAAGGGCATAAAAGAAGATAAAAACTAGCCCCATTTAAAGGTGATTATGAGACCATCCATACCAGATAATATCACTAATTGGTAGGTATTTGATAGTGACCAATAGATAACATTTTTTATACAAGAAGAGGCTGATTTTTACTCCAAGAATTAGTCTAAGCTACAACAAAAATATGGAGGGAAAATTGTCCAACTGAAGTCTAACAAACTCCCCAAAACTTAGTGACTCTTGAAATCATATTCAATGAAGATGACTAGCTCAATAAGGAGAAGGTAAGCATGTCAAGCAAGAAGGAGAGCTATGAAAGGGTAGAAATATTTAAATATAAGCTACTTGTGCTTAGGAAGGTATGCACTAGTCAAGAAAAACATGATTTCATTGAATTATGTAAGGAGTTTAGTGATTTTTTTGCATAGGAGTATAGTGATTTGAAGGGTTTTGACCTAATATTGGATCAACACACCATAGAGCTAGATTAAAATTCCAAAGCCATAAAAAAAATAAAAATGACAATTAAACCCAAATTTGAGCCCCTGATGAGGAAAGAACTCACTAAATTTAGTAAGTCTAAAATCATCTTTCTCATCAAGCATTCTTCTTGGCTGACCAACTTATTCCCTATTAGATAGAAGAATGGGGAGATCAGGTTGTGTGTGGACTTCAAGGACTTGAATAAAGTGTCTTTGAGAGACCATTATCCCCTCCCATCAATGGACCAAATTTTTCAAGTGGTGGCAAGTAGTGAGAGGTTTTCCCTCCTAGATGGTTATTCTGGGTATAATCAGATTTTGGTGAAAGAAAGTGACCAGTACAAAATAGCCTTCACCAATAAATGGGGAACATATTCCTATAGGAAGATTCCATTTGGATTTTCAAATATTGGATCTAATTTTCAATGTGTAATGGATATGGATTTTCAAGGATTAATCAATGCCATTGTATTAGTATATCTTGATGATGTGATAGTTTTCTCCAAGGAAGCAAAAGATCATTTGAATCACCTAAGATAGATTTTTGAGAGGTGTAGAATGTTTGGGATCTATCTAAACCCAAATAAGTGTGTGTTTTTTTTCATGAAGGCAAAATATTAGGCCACATTATTTCTAAGAAAAGTCTATTTATTGATCCTAAAAGGGTAAGTGCCATCCTAGCATTATCTTTGCCTAAGTATGAAAAGGGTTTGTAAAGCTTTTTTGGTAAGATAAATTTCATTAGAAGATTTATTCTTGATTTTTATAACCTATTAAATCCCTTGACCTCTATTCTAAGGAAGGATGACATATTCACCTAGACAGGAAGGAGGAAAGAAAGTTTTGAGGAGATCAAGCAAGCCATTACCCAAGCTCCTACTCTTACAAGTCCAAAATTCTCCAAGGACTTCAATTTTTAAACTTTTTTGAATGAAGAGGTAATATTTGTAATGCTTACTCAAGCTAATGATGAAAATTTTGAACAACATATTCCCTTCTTTAGTCAAGGTTTGGAAGGCTATGAGATAAGGTACACATATGTTGAGAAACAAGTGCTTTCAGTCATAAGGAGTTTTAAAAAATTTAGGCATATGTTGTCTAGTAACAAGATTCACATTTTTATGCCTCATATTAGTGTGAAATACTTTATATTGAGAAGAGATTTTAATTATAAAATGGTAGGTTAGATCACCAAAGGAATGGAGTATGATGTGGAGATCAAAACAACCAAGCTAGTGAAGGGAAAAGGACTATGTGAGCATCTTGATTCAAAATTGAAATAGAAAAGGGAGGTTTTTTGGCACTCCATGATGATCCCATAGTATTTGTACATTAATCTATGATAAGGTGGACACAAGACATGATTCACTTTCTTCAAACTGGTGAGTGTCCACAGGGTCTTAATAAGGCCAAGAGAAGGTACTTTAGGTTGTAATCGATTCCCTATGTACTTGTTGATGGTGTGCCATTTAGAAATGAATATTTATGTGTATTATTGAGATGTATTTATTTGGATCAGATTGACAAAGTGTTTCATGAGTTTCATGATGGACTAGCTGGTGGTCACTTTTCTCCAAAAACCACAACTACTAAGATTATGAGGGACAGTTACTTTTAGCCTAGATAATTTAAGGACACTCATGCTTGGGTAAGGAAATGCTAAAAGTGTGATATTTTTTATGGAAAACAAAATCTAGCTTCCTTACCTCTTCACCCAATCTAGGTTGAACAACCCTTCATGCAATGGGGTTTGGATTTCATAGGTCTGATCAATCCTCCTTCTAGTGTTGGTCACAAGTGGGTGTTAACAACCACTGATTATTTTACAAGATGGGTGGAGGCTGTAGATCTTAAGGAAGCAAATAAAAACTCAGTCTTGTACTTCTATGAAGATATAGTAACTAGGTTTGTAGCTCCTTCAATAATCATTTTAGATAATGCATTAGCCTTCTTAAGAACAAGGACAAGTGAATGGGATTTAAAGCATGGCATTTACCTTAGAATCTCTTCCAAATAATATCCCTAAGGGAATGGAATATCTAAGTACACCAACAAAAACTTAATCAGGTTCATAAAGAGAACTATGGAGGAGAATCAAGGGACTTGGCATACCAAGCTAAAGATAGCCTTTTAGACTGATAGGATCACCCCAAAGAGAGTAATTAAGAACTCACCATATGCACTTGTGTATGGAAGGGAGGCTAGGATTCCTATCTTACTTGAGTTTCCAGCTTTAGACCTCACCTATCAAGTATAATTGATGGAGAATGAGAGCATGGGAGTTAGATTATTTGAGTTGATGGAGCTTGAGGAGATAAGAGATCAAGCTATGCAAACCATGACAACTCACCAAGAGCAAACAAAGAAATATTTTGATAAGAAGTCCATGCCAAGGATTTTTAAATAAGGAGACATTGTCCTAAAATGGGATGAATATAGGGCCAAACTTGGAAAGCACACAAATTTTGATGCTTTGTAGAGTGGCCCATATGTGATCATATAATGAAAATAACATAGTGTTTTCCAACTCTCAAAGTTTGATGGAGAGGAGCTACATATCCAAATCAATGGGATATATATATATATATATATATATATATATATATATATATATATATATATATATATATATATATATATATATATATATATATATATATATATATATATAAAGCATTGTTACTAAAGTTCTCTTTCTATTTTGTACATAGTTTCTTACTTTCCTTGTGTTCCTAAGTGTTGATGAAAATGTGTGAGTTTGTCTTTGTCTTTTTTTTATTTTGGTTGGGTCTTGTTGTTATTGTGTGGTGTGTTTCTTTATGTTTGGTTTTAGCATAATCCTTGTTAGTCATCTTCAAGAATCCATTATCTCCATTAGCCTTGAGTTAGATAAGGCTACTAGTTTGGTTAGTATAGCATGCATACTACCCCTACGAGTCACCATTTTTTTGACCAAATTTTGGTCCTTTAGGTTGAAATTGGGCACCCCTACTTGCAAGAAATCATCTAAATCCATATCTTTGGCTAGGTTTAGTACTTATTTTTTTTGGAAGAAGTGTTCTTTGTAAAATACCCAACAAATGTATAAGTCTATCTTTCAAAAAATTCATTTTGGTATTTTCTAAGCCTTAGCCTAATTCTTTTGGGTTTTTATTCTAAGCCTTTGCCAAATTCTTTCAAAAAATTTGTTTTAAGTTTTTCCTTAAGTATATTTATTTTAGGATTTTCACTCGATGGAATTATTTCAAAAAAATTTCCTGAGGTAACTTTTATGAAGGGTATGTTCAAATTTCCTGAAGGGTGTCTTTCTCAAAAAAAATGGTCCACTTCACTTTCCTAAAAGGTAATTTACAAATTATTTGAAGGGTACTTTCTTTTTTTTTGAAAGATAATTTGCAATATTTTTGAAGGGTACATTTTCAACTTTATCGAAGGGAATTTTATTTGGAAAGTGGACACTTGCATTTTTTCTGAAGGACACTTGCCTTTCTGAAGAGATCTTTTCAAAAAATCTAAAGGAAATAATTATTTTAGACATTTTGTTTGAAACAAATTTTTTGAAGGTCCATAACACTTTTTACGAAGGGTAACTCAAAAGAAAAGGGCATCTTCAATATTTTGAATGGTCACTTACAACTTTTCCAAAATGCACTTCAACTTTTCTGAAGGGTAGGTGACAACTTTTCTGAAGGACTTTTTCAGGCTAAGTGGACACTTTAAACTTTCTCGAAGGGTATTTCAACTTTCTCAAAGGGACATTTTCAAAAGTCCAAAAGATTGTTTCCATGGGAAGGTGGACCATTTGAAAAATCTAAATGGTATTTTTCCTTTCGAAAGATCATTTCCAAAAGCTGAAGGACACTTTTAGTGCTTCCAAAAGTCACTTGCAAGAATCCAAAGGGTATGTTTCCTTTCAAAAAGGGTCTTTTTCACTTTATCGAAGGGTCATTTAAAAGAACCAAAAAGGGCCAAATATAAATTATTTGAGGAATTCTTTCAGAAAACTTGAAAAGGTGTCAAAGTTCAATTCTTTTAGACATTTTATCTAATACAAAGAAAACATGATTTCCTTTAGATTTTTTGTGCGCAATTTTTTTTTAAGGCATAAAGGACCAAGCAAAAAGAGGAAAGAAAAGAAAAAAGGAAAAAAAAGACCTAAATAAATTATTTTAGGAAAAGTGTTGAGACAAGAAGTTCATGGAAATAAAAGTCCAAAGAAATACCCAAAAGGTGATGGCCTGTAGAATGCCAATTTTAGACTATAAAAACTAATCATTAGAGTTTAGAAGGAAAGACTCGGTAGGAACCTAAAGGCAAAGATAAGATGTAATAAGTGTTAATTATAACTGAGGCATTTTTTTTTAGTTGTAACTTATGCAACTATAGCTAATTCAATTGTAACTAAGGCTTTGGTTCAGTTGTAACTCATTTTAATTAATCCATCGGTGACATAGCATAGCTCACCCACTTCCCTCCCATGCAAATGTAACTAATCCTTTGAAGATGACACATGTCTTAATGACCCTTGTAATTCCTTTGATTGCTCTACCTCTCAAGGCTATATATATATATATATATATATATATATATATATATATATATATATATGCATCCTTTTAGCTCATTCTAGCAACCTCTATTGGTTATGGTGAAACTCTGGCTAGATTTGTACTCAAAGAACTTTTGAAGAGATACAAAGTGTGATTGCATCTCATATGCTATAATATTGAGTAATGATTGAATCATTATTGGTCTAGTCTAGTGAAATATTTTCTTTTCTACCTTGTACTCTTGATGGTCTACTAACTTTTATAAAGAAGATTGTTATAGGTCTTTTCTAGTATTCTTTTCTAAGTGTAGAGATATTTTAGAAGTGATTCATTATTGTATCTTTCATTAAATCATTCATTTACTTCTTAAGAATCATATGCCTTCTCAAATCTAGCATATGAAATATTTATGTAGCAATGGTTCTTCATTTGTGAGTCTTGTGCAATAAAACACCTTGTTTTTTCTTTAAAGTAGTGGTTTCAATAAATCAAGAGGATATCAAATATTGGTGCATCACCGCTTATTTTCTTAGCTATTTTCTTGAACTCTTTTCATACATAGTTGATAGATTGGAGAGAGTTTTAAAGGTGTGTCAAGGGGATCTAACCCCTAATATAGAGATTCATCTCAATGAAATTGTCGCCTATAGCAAGAGAGATGATTCCATTTTGTCACTTGAATGAGGAGAGATGAGCATCTCCTCAAGGGTGAAAATCTAAGCATCAACAACTAGTAAAGACATCTAGTTATAATGGTTTCAACAAGTGGATAACACACTCATCTTCAATGATCTATGGTTTGATGTTTGAAATGGAGAGACACAAATAGTTGATCTAATAGGGAATGCAAAATATATTTAGACATAGAAGTAGAAAAATGAAAAAGCATTGGCCTTGATGAGGGTCTCAATTTATAAAGATGTGTTTCATCATATTCAAGGGTGTATTACTATAGAGATGTGTTTTAAAAATTTAATGAAGTATATGATTCCCACTTAGAATTGGATTCATTCAGTTACAATTGAAGTTGTTCAACATCGAGTTGATATATGGTTATATGATGAGATTGGATTCATAAATATGTGAAATCAAGCATGATGTGGATGCCACAAGTGTAAAAAATAACACTTATATGACTAAATTCATAAAATACATTCTTCCAAACTATTTAACCTACTTGGAGTATTTACAAGCAAGTAATTAGTTAAAGACTCACATTTGATCAATTGGTTTAAAATATGGCAAAAGTAGAAAAGGCCTTTACAATAAAAACTGAGTCCATAAGAGAAAGTGTGTGCTATGTAAAGGGAAATTATTAAAAATAATATAATAAGGCCACATATTTCAAAAGTGAAAGTAATCATAAATACAAGAATAAAAAAAGAGAAGGTGGAAAAATTGAAAATTAAGGTGGTCAAAATAAAAAAATAGATTGATAAACAAAACCTCTACCACAAATAATGTGAAGTAAAAGGAAGCCATGAGACTCATGAATGTAGAACACCATGGGATAAAATTTAAGCATACCATAAGAATAAGAGGAAAATTTAAATAAGTAAATAAAATATTTAAACTCAACTCAGTTCATTAGTGAATGTGTGTTTTCCAGTATAGATGATGAAGCAAACATTGTCTTTGTTAGTTTTTCATGGTTTGATGCTTGGGTTATTTATACTTGTGCCACTCTACATATGAATTTATGAAAATAATTCTTTTAATATTTTATTGAATAAAGTTGTGGTTTTGTATACCTCATAAATAGATTAGGTTTACAACCATAAATAAGAGGTACAATAAGACTCATGTGTCTAGGGCTTCTAGATTTAAAACTCCAAAATGTTCTCCACCTTCCTCAATGGAAAAAAAACTTGTTTTCCATAGTTATCATTAGGAAACAATGACATTAAATCCTATTGGATAATGGTGATGTCATTATCATAACAAGGTATGAAAATACAATCATTTTGGTTGTATATGAGGAAGAAAAATTTATCCACCTCAAGGGAGAGCCACCAAAATCAAAGAATTATGATCATATCATTGAAGATAAAATGTTGTGGCATGATATATTTGGGCATACTCACTATAAAAAAATTCATGTATTATAAAATAATGGTGTTTGGGGAATGCTTATCTTATATGTAAAGTCAAATGAAAAGTGTGAAGCTTGTATTTTGGCCAAACACATGAAATAATCATTCCCTAAGTTATAGGGGAAAATAGATAAAAAAAATTATAATTGGTTCACTCAGACTTATGTTCTCTTCCAATTCTATGATATGGTGGTCACAAGTATTACATGTTGTTCGTTGATCACTACATGAAAATGACTTGGATATATTTTTAGAAGACAAAATCAGAAGCCTTCAAGACTTTTCAAAAGTTTTGAACCATGATTGAAAATTAATCTCAAACCCACATTGAAGCACTCATGATAGATAATGGTAGTGAATACATTTCAAATAAGTTTAAATCCTATGTTGATAAAAATAGGATCAAACATCATCTCATAGTTCTTCACACTCCACAACAAAATAGAGTTCTAGAAAGGATGAACATAATTGTGATGAATATGGTTCATGTTATGTTGTACTTAAAATAAGTAAATATTTACTCTTAGGCCAAAGTAGATAAAATAATAATATACCTATTGAATATATCACCATAAACAACACTCAAATTCAAGACTTTATATGAGATGTAATGTGGTCATCTTCCTCCAGTGTGACATCTTTAGATGTTTAGATTCACTTGATACACATTGATTCCAAAAGAGAAGAGGAGTAATTTTTACCACAAGGGTTGCAAATGAATTCATTTGGGATATTATAAATACTCTAAGGAATATAAGTTATATGATACTAAAGAGAAGAAGTTTCTTTTTATAAGAGATGTTGTCTTTTGTGAAACTATGAAGTAGAAATCCAATATTGATGAAAAATTAAGTTGACTTGAGAAATATGTAAAGTTTGATGTCTACAAGGAAAGTGATATAGACATTCCAAAAAGTGATTAGGAGACATAAAAATGGGAATAAATTGATTATTTATTGTCTTTTATACATTACAATGAAACTCATTTTAAAGGATAAAGTTTAACTTCATCAAACAATGAATATAGGCCACAAGAATAGAGGATAGAAAGTGAAGCAAAATCAGAAGATGAAATTAAAGCACCTAAACAATATAAAAAAATCCTAAATGGGCCACTCAAACATTTAACAATGTTAGACTTGATGAAGTTAGAAAATTAAGTATTAGAAGTGAACATGTAGTTGCATCACAATTAAACAAGTTCTTTGAATAAATTAAAGATAAGATTTAAAATATCACCTTAAATGATTCTCCAAAATCATAACTAAATGTTGTGCTTTATTTATAACCAACATCTTTCAAATAAGCTAAGAATATTTAACCTTATATAAAATCAATGAAAAATGAGTACAACGCATTTGTAAAAATTGAGACTTTAAAATGGGTTGATCCTCCATATGGTTGCAAACTTATTAGCTATAAATGGGTCTACCACAATAAATACAAGGATGAAAACTAACATGAAAAGAATAAATAAAGGTTTTTTGTAAAGGGATATTCTCAAAAGGAAATAATTGGCTACAATGAAACATTTTCGCCTACAACAAAATAGACTACCATTTGAAATCATGATGGCTCTAAAAACTTATAATGGATGGAAATATTAACAAATAGAAGTCAAAAATAAATTTATAAATGATTACCTCAAGGAAATAATGTACATGACACAACCTTATAGTTTTTATTAAATGACTAAGAGAATGAGTTGTGAAAACTTGAAAAATATTTGTATGGTTAGAAATAAACCCCTTGAGCATGGTAGGACAAACTAATTGAGCACCACATGAACATGAACTTCAAGAACTTTGAGTTTGAATATGCAATTACTTTCATCAAAATATATGAAAAATAGTTGTATTTATGGTGGTATATATTTATGACTTTCTCATCATATGGAATAATTAATGGTACACTACAAATTTCAAGTCAGAGTTGATGAAAAGCTTTAAAATGACTAATTTGGGTTATTTTCATTACTATTTGAGTATTGAATTAATTTAGAAATTAAATTATATATTCATCACTAAACATAAATACATTGGTGAATTTTGATCAAGTTAAGAATCGAAGATTTTAAGCCTATCAAAATGCCCATAGAACGTAATCTAAAATTGACATCAGAAGGTACGTCAGATTTGGACAATGCCACTAAATACAAATATCTTATTGGAAGTATGATTTATGTGACCAAAACAATAATAAATATATCCTTTGTTTTTATTTCAATATTAATGAAACAACCTAGAGATATAAATTAAGTAAAAACCAAAAAAAGTAATTTTTATATCTCAAAAGATCACAAAATTTTAGACTCAAATACTCAGGGAAAGAGACTTCAAACTAGTTGGATATTCAAATTATGACTATGTTTGTGATCATGAAGATGGAAAATCCACCATGGGGGTTTTTATTAACTTGGGAACACTAGTTATCAGTTATAAATCCAAGAAGTAATTAGTGTCAAAAATATATTTAACAAAAGTAGTGTATATGGCCACTTTAGATAATACTAGAGATATCTTATGTATCATAAGGGTTCTTTGTGATTTATATGAATAACATGTTTTATCAACACTTATCATGGTTTAAAACACTTCTTAAATTGAAATGGAAATGAATATAACCTTTCATGACTAAACTAAACATATCAATACCAATTTTAATCTGATTCGACACTATTTGAAATATGGTAGTATCAAGATAAAAAATTGCCCTACATTATATAAACCAATAGACATCCTAAAAAAAGTATTTGGATGATAAAAATTTGAAATTTTTTTAGGAATGCTTGGTCTGAGAATGACCCCTACAGATAAAGGGGGATGTAAAATATTGTAAATATATATTTTTATTATTCCTAGGTGTCGTTAGTTGTTTTTTTTATTTTGATAATAAGTTTTTCCCATTGTCATAGGAATAACAAGGATTATTTTGGAATTTGAAGTGAATAAAAATTTCTTGGCTTGTTTATTGTAATGTTTTTCTCTATTTGAATTTGAATCATGAAGACAATTTTAGCTTGCACCAAATATTGCTCATTACATTCTATTAATAGATTATTTAACATGTCATTTCCTTTCTCTTTTCTTCATTGCATTCATTCTTTGCCTTTTCTTCATCAACTTATTATTATATATATTATTACTTAGGTGTGATGTCTACCTATTCATTTGGATACTAAGGATCAAGTGGGTCAAGAGTTGTCATAAATGCATGTTATTTCAAGGGATAAGATGAAGGAGATGAATCCACCACCATGTGATTTATTGCTAAGGAATTTGGTCTGAAAGGTGGCACTCAATATTTATTCAATATTTTTTAGGTATTAGTTATTTCCTTTTGTTGGGGTGTTGGATATTGAGTTTATTGTAGTTGATCTTTCTTGACTGTGAAAGGATTGCCAAAAGAGATGATATGTTCTATAATTTTTGGTGAAAATGTAGACTTAATTTTGGTCCTCTTATTTTTCACCAAAGATTTTTGTGGGATCTATGGTTTCATTAAGGTTGATTTCACTTTTGTACATCCTTTATCCATATATGATTTTTGTGGGAGGTTTTTTTGTGCTCCTAAAGTCCCAACATCTAGATTCGATTGAAATTTTTTATCTTTTTGGTGCTTATGATCTATCTAATTTTCATTAGTATAAACTATAATCTATGTAATAGGTGTGGTGATTTCAATCCACAAATCTTTCCTTACTCAAATTTTCACTTGGAGAAGAAAAAATATTTTTCTTCCTAATCATAGACATCTACCTATATCTGCAAACATAGATTGCAAAATTTATTACTCTTCAACACCAAGATCTATAAAATCACACTATTCTATTATTTTTTGGGACATTATTATGATCTAAACATGAATTGGTGATACCTGTCCTCTTCTTTTCTACAGTGGTGAGGCTCTATGTGATGATGTTTTTCTTTTTACCATAATGACATGTGATGGGCCTACTTCTATTTGAGGTGATACCTTTACCTTTACTTTTTATTGAAATATAGGTTATTACAATAAGGTTTGATGTACCCAATTAGGAATAAAATTTAAAGGAGAAAATAAGTGTGAAACCAAATTTTTTGCTACATAAATTTGATCTGTGCATCAATCTTAGTGATGGAAAAGGGAAAGGAAATTATGGGTGCCTTAAAAAACTCATACACTCTGATCTAGATGACATCATGTATCTTGGTCATGTTAGCATGGTGTCATATATATTTATATAAATATATTGGATTTTTGGGTAGGAATAAATCATTTACAAGATTTACAACCACCAAATATTGAATCATCCCAATTTTGCATAGTATTGCCTTGTTTTGGTCTAGGAAATATTGGAAAACTTTATCATATGCTATAAATCTATGTCAAAATTGCCTGGTCCCTTAGGAAACTTCTATTATGTGAATAAAATAATAATTACCAATAATTAGAACTAAAAGGTGTGTGATGTCACATTGATAACCTTTTCTATATAAACCAAAAAGTCTATCTAATTAAAATACTCATCAAGCCTTAGCACGTGGTAAGAAATGTCAATGACACCTTTGGTGTCTTGATTGAAAATTTTAGTGGTTTTATGAAATTTATTCATGATTAATTATATAATTACTCATATTGAATAATCCTAAATAAACCTGGTGGTAATCCTCGTATATCCTTTATTGTAGTTTTACCATTTATCTAGGTAAATTGGTGGTTACTTTATTTTATACAATGGAAAAAATTTACCCCTCATAAGAAACCCTATTTATTACACCATTATGGTTATATTAATGAATATTATCATGTATTGAAACAAATTAATAGCACCATCATTATACCAACTGATAAGAGTAAGCATGATTTCATCCAACTAGCTAATATTTGGAAATGCAATCAATTTTTTTCATCAGACCCTCACAACCAATGTTTAATCATTAGTGCCTATAGTCATGATTCTTATGGTTTATTAGGGATGTATAGATTATATTTTATATCATATGTTAGATAAAATGGGTTAGGTTCATGATATCTAGTTTACCTTATGATAATAATAATGCCCATATCCTCTTTTTATGCACCTATGAGTGGAATAAGAAGTTACTACTATCCATGGCATCTGGTCTAATAGCTAACAAAGCACTTGTGTTATTTGGACTAAGTACTAGTGAAGACTTTACATGTAATAAAATTAATTCATCTTAAAATGTAGAGGGATCTTGTTCATAAAGGTATGAAATGGCATAGTGGTGTTGTTTCCCTTGTATATATTTCTTTTCCTGTATGATTATATTTGACACCTAGATTTGAATGTGATGAGTTATTTTCATATCGTCATACCTCTGAATTTGAATGCAAACATGATATTGTTTATCCTTTAGACATTTTCATTGTTTCAATTTACAAGAGTATTTAATGTAATCTGTCATATTTTATCTAGTTAAATTTCATTTATTATCCATCAACCAAATCTAACCCTTGATCTATTATTGAAAAGGTGCAATATTTGAAGTCTATCATCATTAATGAATTTTTAATGAATATTATCCATATTTTCCTCATAATTTATGTACCATAATATCATTACTAGACTTATTTGGTGATGCCTCCATGTATATGTATATGATGTGTTCCTTTTATGTTGACTTGATTACTTTTTCACACTCTATGATTGTGACTTATATTTTCATTCCATTATCCTATGATATAGATATCACATTCTAATATTATACTAATTTTTTTTAAAAAAATAATAAAATGCATTAAAAACCCCTAAACTACATGGTACAACTCAACACCCACTCTCAATATTTCTATGAGATCATATAGAGATTATTCATGGTAAGGCTCAATATTATAACCATTTACCTACCCAGGAAGAATGCTTCCATATATATCCCTCAACACAATAGTTACTTCTTATGATATTTCATGAATAATATAAGGTCCTTTACATTTAATATGTAGATTACCTACAAATGCACTAAATCTACTATCATATAATAACAGTGACTATCATGGTTAAAACTCTTTGGCTCATAGGTTGTGATCATGTCATGATTTTGACTTTGCTTATTAACATCTTGTGTACATTTTGATATATGTGTAGTTTATTCCATCTAAATTAGATTCATCAGTCTTTCTTATAGATAGTTATGATCTCCTATTTTCACAATCATTACAAATTATGGACTAGGGAATATGTATTCCGTAGGCATTATTTCTTCAATTCCATAGACCAACCAATATGGGGTGAAACATGTCACACATTTTTAATTTATCCTATACAAATATAATATCACATGATTTGGATCCTCCCAATTATCTCTTTGGACATTGCATATATTTGTGAGCATCTAGCCAAGGACTTTGTTCAATGCTTCCACTTGACCATTCTATTGTGGGTGATATGTCATGTTTTTATGGTGTGAGATCATAAAATCCTCTTGAGATTATTTATATTATTTTTGAGGAAATGTTTTTCTATGTCACTAACCAACTTGATTAGATACCCAAAGCTAGTTATAATATTTCCATAGAGAAACTTGGTGGCATCCTTAACACTATAGGTTGGTTTCCTAGTAGATTCAACCCATTTAGTAAAATAATTTAATGTAATGATTATGTATCATTCTATAGATGATATTTTGTGATTATGTATCACCTTAGTCTTGTACACTTGACAAACTCTGACCTTAGTTGTTCCTCTTAGTTCTACACATGCCTTGCTTCCACAAGCCTCACATTTTATCTATTTTTTACCCCTTGGCATATCTCTTAGTCTAACTAGACTTATATTGATGACACATACATCCCATATTACCCATAATTCTTAAAATATACTTTTCAACAACTCTACAAGTTTTGATCTTATCCTTGCTCTCCTATTCCTTGGACACCAATGTTTGGGATAGAAAGTATAATCAATATTACTCTCATATCCCAACATAAGTGTCCAATTCCCTAATTTAATCTAATTTATAAATGATACATATTAAAATGGTCATCCTAAGTTATTTAATGTCAGTTATCTCTTGATAGCATTGGTATAAATATAATATAAACATTCATTCATTCCTCACCTAGCAATTATACCAAAAGAGAACTCAAGAACTTAAGAAAATTTCAAGTTACCAAAATATTTCCTATTATACCCCATTTTGATATTGGTCAATGGAATAACATAGCTACATGTCTAAAGTACTAAAGGAGTAGTCATAAGGCCATATTTTCCAAGTTACAAGCTATGTCCCTATTTTACTTGATTTACACACATTTCATGATTCATACAAAAGATAAAATCTAGAGGAGAGAAACATAAGTCCAAGGAACTCTTTTAGAGTATTGGCCATGTAAGAATCACCATTTGATATTAGGGTCATTATGGGTTAGCTTGACACTGTGTTCCCACTAACCGATTTTCCCCCAAAATCACTTTGAAGATGGAAATTTAGGGTTTTTCCATTTCACCAAGAGTGATAGTACATGACCTATATGTAAATCCACTAGAGGAAAGGCAAATCCAAACACAAAATCATCTAGTGGTCACATCTAATTTTATATGATATTTTATATTAGACACTAGCAATGAAATTAGACACTAGCATCAATGTAACCATAATACACTGATACAACTATATAAAGAGATAGAGACACTAGATCTAAGATCTAATGAATATTTCAAAACTATCTTCCTTTTTAATCTTATTTTAGAACCAAAATTGTGTTAGCATCAGAACTATCTAAATTCTCTCTTTTATGGCATTTATATATCTAATATAGTTGTACTTTCTATTAATATCCTATCTCAATTTAATAAATTTAGAAAATGGTACATATAAGTTTGGAAAATTAATTGGCCTATTTTTGATCTTATATTTACCCATGTACCCTATCATTTTTATATCCTTAACTTATCCACCCAATTAGGATCCTTATCTAAATTAGGTTTAAATATTTGGTAAACTCGATCCATGTGAAAGCAATTTTTTTATTCCTAAGGTTTTAAACCAACTAGGGTTTCAAATTACTATACTTTTTCATTTTTTATTATTACCATTTTTCATACAACCTAAGCATATCCCTATATTAGGGGGTGTGTTTATTGAATGTATTGAGCTTCCCTTCAACCCATCTAAGATGTCTTAAACCAATGAGGGATCTTATAGCTTGGATCATAATGATACCAATGTTGAAAATTAAAAAAACCTTGATAAGGTTATCATAGAAGAAGATTATGATAATGAAAATATATAACAAGTTAAAATGACCAAGTAGATAATGACTAAGTGCATGCAATTGTAATGTTTCATGAGCACATTTGACAAAACCATGAATATCTTGATAAAATATTTAAAACTATACTTGAAGCTAAAAATATAAAAACTTTAGTGGATACATCTCTACCCTTGAATATATTATAAATTAATACATCTAATGGGGGCATGAATTATGTGTTATAACCTCTACTCCTTGAAACTAATATTGATAGATCTATTATGAACTTAAGCATTTTTTCAACACAAATACCAGTTAGATTGCCTATTAAAACTCAAAACATGTTTCCATCCCTTATGGTGACTTCTTAAATTCATAATCAAAATACTAATGGGCATAAATTTAAATCACTCCTTCAAGTCATAAAGACTTTGTAGGATAAAGATACAAACATTGAATAAAAAGGATTAAAAGTATCAAATGCCATAGATTTGAAAGATGTGTTGCATAAACATCTTTCACTTGAGAACTCTTTGTAACAATTTCCAACTAGATTATTTGTACCTAAATTTACATTTTATGATGGAAAGGGTGATCCTAAAAAACATCTTCTAACCTTCTATGTGTCAGACCTTGATTATGCTTCTAATGATAAATTTTTTACCTAATTATTTTGAAGGATCTTTAAGGACTATGATTTGAGGTGGTTTTATGACATATATATACAATCTGTGAAAACATAAAAACCTATTATAGATCATTTTTTGGCAAATTTTTCTATTTAAATTATCAAAAAGGTTTTTGATGATCAAATTAAAAAGACCAAAGAAGGAACCAATAAAAAACTCAATGAATATGTCTTAAGATATAAGACAATGTTATCCAAAATGACCAATCCTATGGTAGATAAAGAGTTGCAAGACATATTCAAGAAAAGTTTGTTTTCTCCTTACATGATTCCATTGTTTTCAAAAGGTTTAAATATTTTGATGACATAATCCATGTTGTACTAGATGGTGAAATGAAGATTTTGTCATTGAGTAAGCTCAAGTATGTGGCAAACACACCAGATACATTTACACCTAGTATAAAATTTATAATAAAAAAAGGTATAAGGTAAAAATTATTGATCCTTAAAAGGAACCAACCACCATGTTTAACATAGTTGAAAAATAACCTAATTAGATTATCCTAAGGAGATAATTTACACTTTTAATTGAGCTTCATACTTCATTACTCTCATGGTTGCTATAATGTCATCTTAAATATCTCCCTCCTCTTATTGAGATTAATGTAAATATACCTCTACCCAAATGATACGATGCAAATGATTATTGTGACTATCACCAAGGGCATGGGAATTATAATAATTTTTTTTTACCTTGAAACATAATATCTAGGACCTCATTGATGACCAAAATATTATATTTGATGATCCTCCAAAGGAATCAAGTTCATAACCTAGTGATCACCATAAATATAACATATTTAATAATATTTTGAAAGACCACTCTAATAAGAAACCAAAAGTCCAAATGGAATATAATGCACATCCTCCTCCATCATATTATGAGCACCCACTAAATGGGGTTATTGGTACTTACATATGCCATATACCACCTATGGTTCAAAAACCTACCATTTAATTTGATTACAATGAAATTAAGGATGGTGACTCGAATATTCATTCTCTATTCACTCAAGCATACCTTGGTAGACACTCCAGAGGTAGTGGAATGATGGATAATGGTGTAATAAAATATGTTTACAGCATGACATTAATTACATGTTTGGGTTATACTCATCATGATTTACACCCTTATAACAGATAAGTCAAAGCATTCGATAGAACCTCCCATAAGGTTCTTGGCAAGATTGATCTACCTTTACAGGTTGGTCCCATATATGTGGTTACTAATTGATTAGTTATAAATTATATAGTTATCTTTGACATGTTTTTGGGATGACCTTTGATACATACTCTTAAATCAATACCTTTTATAATGTATGGGTGTATTAAATACATTCATGCCAATTAGGTAATTATAGTTTCTAGTATTTCATATGAGCATCCTCTTAAACAAGATAAATTCATACCCAAGTAATTAATTATCAAACTTGTTAAGGATAATCCACCATAAAATGGTAAGAAATAATAAATCCCCTTTTTAAGGTTTCTAATACTTGAGATATACCCTTACATCAGATATAGATGGTCAGTTTCATAGAATCCTCATCGTCTATGCACCATATTCATATATCTAGTACACCTAAAAATGTTCCTACTATTACTATTCCAAATAAACCACATATTACATAAATATGTGTTCCAATAAAACATATTAATTCTATTGTTAATTCATAAACTTAAAGTCATATTATACATGCGTCAAACATCATAGATACTACAGTGACATCTATTTCACTTATACATGCTCCTTGGTAGTACTACTAGTTTCTTGCACTAGGTTGTGAGTGGGGAGATACCTGTGACCATACATTAGATGTCATCATAGGATTATATTTATTAATATTCAAAAATACCAAAAAAATATTAAAAATTTTAGAAACAAAATCAGCTCCTGCATGTTATATTAGCTCTTTAGCATTTATGTGTTAGTTTTATATTGAAGGCACACACAAATAAATTATACACTTATAGGTGTTGGGATTTCCCTCTAGTTACATCACCAATATGTTAGGGGTATCCACCTTTGATGAACTTGATACACTCAAGTTATATGATTTGATTATCACTCTACACTATCGTGTTTGAGATTACATAAGTACTTACACTTGCCTATTATCCATGATTGTACATTACATAGGATATTTAATATGCTATATACTTTATGTTTTTTGGTAAAATGTTTGATCCATGGGATACCATGACATGTTTATTTTTGTTGATTATGATATTACTTTATAAATTCCTTGAGTGTTTTGCCTTGATATTGTCTTGCTTTTTCAAGCACTTGATGATGCTCTATTGTATACAGCACTTGTGACTATGTCTACTTCTTGTAAATTTGAATATGTCATTATTTATTTTATGGAAATTTTAATATGTCATTCCTTAATTTGTTTATATTTGAATAAGTCACGTCCTTTTGATTTTGTAGCATTTGAACATGCCCCTTGTTTACGGTCTCCTTAGACCATTACTTTTTTATTTGTTTTTGAGTGATTTTGTATGTGTGATTGGTTATTTGTTGAGAATGTATTATTACTATCTAGATGTTTTCATGATATTTATCATGCATATTATTCTTAAATTTTATCACATTATTTCTATGCACTTCAATGATACATTTACCTAGACATGTTTCCTTTTATATGCTACATGGTTACATTTAAAGATTTTACATTTGTCTTACCCTTTTGAAGTGAGGTAATTTATAGGTACAATTTTTACCTCGCCTTAAGTGGGGAATATTAGTGAGGGAATGATTCGGAATCATTTTATCTAGACTTTACATAGTTATCATATTTAGTGGGGTCATGTCATATGGACATGGACTTCACACATTCACAGTTTCTAGATTATAGTGTGGGCATGATTTAGAATCATGTTCTCTATATTTATTTAGTATTGATTATTTATACTAGTTTTTAGATTCATTTGGGGTATGTAATATGGACATTTCTTCCACATATTCAAAAAATATATATTTAGTGGGGGCATTCTTTGGAAGAATATTATCCACATTAATTTAGTATGGTACTTATATCAATTAATAGATTTAGTGGGGTCATGATTTGGAAGAATGTTGTCCAGACATACTCAATATTCAACATATTTAGTTTATAATGGGGGAATGTTTTAGAAAAATGTACCCCATGTTGGTACTTATATTAGTTTCAAATTTATCCATACATAGTGGGGCCATACTTTGGAAGCTATCCTTCATACTTATATACTTATCCAAATTATTTAAAGCACATAATTATATGAATTTGATACACATTTTGAGGCATAATTATATACATGTTATCTATTTTATATAAATTTTAAGCATGAGACATATCTAAGGTGGATATCTATAAAACATGTGCCTAATATAACAAAATCCAAATCAATATCAAATTCCAAAACTATTACATGTACCAATACCCCATAAAATTTTATGGAATGTAGAAAATCAATCTACTACAGTAGTTGTGTCACCTTTAAGTATGGTTGAGGTGATTAAATAAATTAATCTTACCAAGTTTTTAGTTTAGACTTGATCATACAAATTCACCAAGTTATATGTATCATTAGGTTACACTGTTGAGTTAATCTCAACTTCTAGGTGGTAACTCATTTTTGCTTAAAATTTGGGGCATGCACATTCCAACATCTCTCTCTCTCTCTCTCTCTCCCTCTCTCTCTCTCTCTCTCTCTCTCTCTCTCTCTCTCTCTCTCTCTCTCTCTCTCTCTCTCTCTCTCTCTCTCTCTCTCTCTCTCTCTCTCTCTCTCTCTCTCTCTCTCTCTCTCTCTCTCTCTCTCTCACACACACACACACACACACACACACACACACACACACTCACACACACTCACACACACACACCCATTAAATATATGTTATTTAAATATTTATCTATATTTATTTTAATCTTATTTTTAGAGCTTTACAATGATATATATTTTTCAAAAATAACTTGCCAACGACACATATGTGTAATCATAAACCTTACTCTTTTAATTTCAATATATTTCAAGTAATTTTAACCCATATTATATTCAATGATTATACACTATAACATTATCTTGGTTATAAATCAATCACCAACAAATAACTCAAATTAAACTCTATTAAATCACCCAAATTCAACTCTAGCAAATGTAAGGCATGTATACACACCCAAATACTTATTAATTTAAATTATACTATCAATTATGTTAATTTATTAATGGGATAATGTAGATGATATTTTTTGATCATGTATCACCTCAGTCTTGTACACATGGAAAACTCAGACACTTATAAAAATTAGACCCTAGTTGTTCTTCTTAGTTCTAAACACGTCTTAATTTTTTAAGCCTCAGATATACTTTATACTATTCTCTTTGTCTTATATCTTAATCCAAATAGCCTTATATTGATGAAATAGACATCCCATCTTTCCTAGAATTATTAAAATTTACTTATATTACACCTCTAAAATTTTTGATCTTGTGTTTACTCTCTTACTCCTTGGATACTAATGTCTAGGATAGACAGTAGAATTGACATTATTATCCTACCTTGATGCAATTGTTTAGTGCCCTAAATTAATCCAATTTTATAATGAAACATATTGAAATGGCTGGCCTAAGTGATTTCATGTGAGTTATCTATTTATAATATTGGTATAAATATAATTTAAACCCTCATTTAGTCCTCAATTAGCAATTAAACCAAAATAGCACTCAAGAATCACTCAAGTTACCAAAAATTATCATATTCTACCCTATTCTAAAATTGGTCAAAGGAAAAACCTAGCTATATGTCTAAAGTACTAAAGGAGTAGTCATAAGGTCATATTTGCTAAGTTAAAAGTTAGGTCATTATTGTACTTGATTTACATGCATTGCATGATTCACACAAAATACAACATGCATGGGAGAATTAGATGAGTCTGAGGCCCTCTTCAAGAGTATTGGATATTTAGGAAGTAAAATTCAATATTAGGGTCATTTTGGGTTAGCTTAACACCATGTGCCCACTAACACTTTTTCCCTAGGGTCAATTTAAAGATTAAAATATAGGGTTTTTCCCTTTCACTAGGAGTGATAGTCCATGACCTAGATTTGAATATACCATCACAAAGGCAAATTCAAATTCATAAGAATATAAGTGGTTGCATCTTATTTCAAATGATATTCCATACTTAACACTAGCATCAAACTTAGACACTAGAATCAATGTAACCATCCCAAGATGATGCAACTATCTAGAGAGGTAGAGACACTAGATCTAGGATCTAATGACTATTATAAAACTATCTTACTACCTTTTTTAACCTTGTTCTAAATCCAACATTGTGTTATCATAAAAACTAGATAAATACTCTCTTTTATGCCATTTATATATCTAACATAGTTTTACTTTCCATTAATATCTTATCTTAGTTTAATAAATTGATCTTATGGTTCATCTAAGTTTAGCATATTAATTGTCTTGTTGTAGATCTAATATTCACCCTTATACCCTATAATTTCTATACCCTTAAACCTATCTACCTAAGTAATATCCTTATCCAAATAAAGGTTAAAAACATTCATGATTAACTTTTCTATATGGATTGATTAATCATAAAAAATAAATGCCCTATTATTCAAATGGTTATTCAGCTAGCATAGGATTTAGTGGCATCTCATATCTCTAATTTGGTTCTCCCATTATATAATAGACATCATAGTGTTTAGCTAACTAATGTGCATACTGAAATAGGGTAGGCCAACATAGAATACTTTATAGAATCTTTCTCATAGTGAATTATCTTATGAAATGATCACTTATGATTCCTTGATGTGTTTCTTTAAGAAGTTGTGGTCATTCATGTTCAAGAAATACTCTACATAAAACTCCATCCTTTCCCATTTTATACAAAAATCCATTGATAATGTTGAATGGAATAGCTTGCATGATCAAATGATTTTTGTCCCTTTCTATATAGTGGATAGGAAATATTCATTTCTCTAGGAAATTTTCCATCTTGCATATATTTGGGAATTATAGGAACTTGAAATAGATGTGCATCTAATGATTCATCTAGAAAATCATCTAGTTATTCTCCATTGCATACAAAACTTAAGTGGTCTATTCCTAAATTATACCTTATAATCTTCACATTTATTCTAAATTTGAACTCTTGATACAATAACCATCGATATATCATACCTTATGGGCTTATTTACTATTATCAAAAAGCCTAGTGATCAGTGAATAATTTAAATGGCATTATGTTAAGGTAGTGCCTAAAATTCTATAGTGAAAACATAATTTCTAGAGCTTCCCATTTTGTAGCCCTATAATTTTTAACTAAGGCTGAAATTTTACAGTTTGATTAGTGAATGGATGATCCAATCATCCATATCATGGTTATGTGAGAAAAAAACCTATCATGTTGCTGAAGCATCACCATAAATGTGAAAAGGTTTTCTCTAGTAAAAAAAGACCAAAATATTAGATATTACCAATCTCTATTTGAGATCTATAAACATTGCTTGGCACTCTTTTGTCTATTTAAATCTAATATGTTTGCATAATAGTTTTTCCATAGGGGCAGATATAGCTACATAGACTTATATTGATTTATTGTAGTGGCATGTATGACCTAAAAAATATCACACCTCTATCAAACTTTTAGGAGGGGGCATGCCCAAATTTAATATGATTTTTGATTGGCCCACTAAAATCCCATCACTACATATTATGTACCCCAATAAAACACCAAAAAAAATGAAAAATAAGCACTTCTTTAGGTTTAGTGAAATGTCTAGAGATCAACACTATTCAAAAATTAGTTATATCTTAGAAAAGTGCTCCTTGAATAAGTAAAAGATAACGCAATCATCAAGATAAACTTCAAGAAAATCATGGATTAAATATTTTAAAGTAGTGACCATAACCTTATATAACACATCTAGAGAATTATTCATTCCAAATAACATTGTTTTGTAGGCAAACAATCTACATTTTTTATGAATGTTATTTTGGTTTAATCCTCTAATACAACTAGAATCTAATGATAAGAACTTAAACCATTCATAAAAGTATATAATTAATGTCCTATGAATGACTCAAAGACTTCATCTGTGAAATAAATTTGTCATTGATATAGATATCATTTAGTGCATGATAATTCCCACACACTCTGATTCCCCTAGACTTCTTAGGTTGAACCACTATTGGGCTAACCCACTCTACATTTTCCAATGGATATATAATGCTTGCATCTTACATATGATCTAGTTTAGATTTCAATTTTAAGTTCATGTTGGGATTTATACTGTATGGATGCTTATTCACATGCCTCACACACTCTATTAACTCTATTCTCATTTTTTCTAACAAAGTATCTATACCCTTTACTTATGTGAAATCTTTTGGGAATACATATTGATAATCTCACAAAGGCTATAATTCTTTTGAAACCTCATTTGTGTCCATTATTCTCTTAGAGTCACAAACTTGGTTTCATACTCTACGATAATGTTCCTAATATTTTTATTTAATGGATTGTGATTGATTTTGTTATATCCACTTTGCATCGAGTCTCATAGAGTTATTTATCTTTCTTATTCCTAAATATTTAAACTTTTTAACTTTTCATCTTTAGTTTTCTCTAATATTTTGTCTTTATGTGGCTCTACTTCTTTCTCAGGTTAAAAGAAGCCTTTTAAATCTAACTCTTTGTCACTATCACTGGACTTTTTGAGTTATTAATCAATATGTGATCCTATTTCAAGGTTTAATAAAAATTTACTCCTTTTGTTTGTTGGACTTATAATTTTGGATAACTAAATTCAAATAACTAGCTATTTCCTACTATGAATATGAGTCTATTGATGTACTTAAATACTCTTCTCACCAATAACATAAAATATTTTAAACTTCTTTATAGGGTTTGACACAAGAGGATTCTCATTCTCAAAGATAAAAGTATGAATGAAATATTGTTGTAAATGAGACCAATTTTAATCTCCCATCTACATTCTTGGTGCATGTAATAGGTTATTGGAAGTTTTGCTAAAGTATAACTAAATACATGAACCTATTATTTGGATTCAACACCCTACATAAACCACACATCTTAACACTTATGAACATACATTTATAGGCACTATATTTCTTAGAAAATGGGCCATTATACCCTAATAGTAGGTGATATTTTAAATCAAGTGTGAATAAGTTCATAATTTTCATCCTATTGTAGTTGGTTTATCTTATGATCTACCCACTAAGTTGTAGCAGTTCCATTTAATACGTAGTTCAATTCTATCACTATCTATATATGTTGGGAAAATGATGTTTTAATATAATGATGTAGTTCAAATATTTAGTTGTAAAATACTAATGAAATTAGTATTTGGTGGAAAAAACCATTAATAGTGGACAAACCCCATGATATCCTCTCACCCAATTTAAAATGTGGATATCAAAATCACCGCTGATGGAAGACACTACTTTCTAGGGTAACATTCCTTGTGTGCTAGGTTGAGTATAATCCATATCCATCAAACCTACATTGTAAAATAAATATACTTCATACCTTTTTGTTGATCACATTGATGGTGAATTTTATTATTCTATTAAGAAATATGAAATCAATGCCATTACTATTATAGGTCTATAGACAAGCTATTGTGTTAACTATGATTACTGTTGATGCTCCTATTTTGGGTGAAATATTGGTAAGATATAACTCATAGTATGTTCTACTTGTGTTCTATACCCACCTTAAACCAATTTTTATCTCCATAAGAATAAGGTGAATCTAGTTCATTGGGTATAATATAGGGTTTTCTCTCATTTTTATTTAGTGAAATAATGTTAATTTTATCCCCTTAATGCACTTCTAGCTGATTGTGCATTATGTTAATGGTTATTTGACCATTGTAAGACTAATTATTCCCCTTCAATGCATGGTATTATATTTTTTTATTATTCATATCAATTAATTTAAAATATCCTCATAGTTTTAGGTCTGTAACTTTGATTTCCACATATTCAAGATAGCTAATAGTTCTACCCTACTATAATTAATGAGGTTTTGAGTTAATAGACTATAGATCAATGTTTATTGTCTAATATCCTCCCATGTAGATCATGAGATCATATTAAATATGCTCCCCAAGTCAAACACAACACTTAGTAACTCATACCCTACCAACTCAATATCCATATGGGAGTCAATATCCTAGGTATTCTTAGTTTGTACATACCATACTACCTTATCAATGAATTATTGATCTCTCTATACATACTCTAAAAAGTTATGTATAAGGTTAGAAATAATCTATGATATATATTCATTTCATAAAGTTATTAAGAGTTTGATAAGATTGGTCAAGGTAGTGACTACTCCATCCTGCCTTATGATGCACATAATTTTCCCATACATCTACACATCAATACTTTTAGTATCAACTTATGATGCAACTTGATGTTGAATGTTCTATAGAACCTATGTTACTTAGTACATAAAAACCCTTTCTACCATAGGATTGGGATATTTATCCTTATGGTCCTTTTTGATTATTTGTTCATGTATCATTTTTATAGGATGTAGTCCTTGTTATACATGTTTTTTTCACATTAATTCGAATATGAATACATGATCCTTAGGGTATAAATTAATCAAAGTTATATTTTGCATGAGATTTTCTCTATATTATTCCAATGCTATAAAATAATCTATGTAGTGTTGTTCTAAAACTCCTCAATAAATAAAATACATTACCTATAAGGATTAGTGGGATAATTATGTCTAAAGTGGTTATATTCCCCACATATATATCAAAAATTATTTGTTATACCTGTCATTCATCTTGGCTATGACCACCCTGGTGTCCACCTTGATAGACTCCTCTATATTTACCCTATCATTTTGGAATCCCTTACTTGATTTTTATTGTCCATAATAACCTCCTTGACTTTGTAAAGAGTCCTAACCCTTTTTCTTTTGTCCATCGTATCCCCCAAACATTCATTAGGTAAAAGATGGAGTCCATCATGTCTACCATTATTTTGTAGATGCAGTTTTCCAAGGATATTGGTATTATAAAGATGGAGGACTTTATCATACCTAGTATTGAGGTGATTATGGAACCTATGTTCTCCAACCTAAAATATCCTAAATTTAATACTTTGGTTATGTTGGCATCCATCTAAGAATAATCTACATTACAAAAATCATGTCTATATCTAGTCTTAGGATTCTTAGATTCACAGAGGGAATATGTTGTGTTATGATTGAAAATACATTATTAGTGATGTCCACCTTCATTTTTTATAGTGATCAATAATTATTATTATCATGGTTGTGTTACTTAAAAAATTTATAGTAAAAATCTTGAGGTTGTTGAATGTACTATTATAATAAATGACATTCTATAATCACATGCCCTACCACACAATAAAGTTTGTAAAATTTCTTCTTAATTTTAGGGTATTGATTTATGTGGTTCCCTTATTTTCCACATTCCATGTATAGAAGGCATAACTTAGTTTTTTTACTTTCATTTAGTTCCTCCATATTATGTAACATAGCATTGATCTTTTCATCAGTCTTCATAGTGGGCTATGGGATATCTTCATAATATTATATTTATTCCATAGGGAACACAACTACCCAAACATCTAACTTATTATCAAACTAAGTTTGAATAATTTTAAACTTAATGTGAGGTTTAAGCCTTCTAAAAACCATGAAACTTTGTATTTATACTAGGATAGAGAGTCTACCCTATTCATTACATACAAAAATATGTGATTACAGTCATATAATGATTCATCTAATTTATGTGGAATATATTTCATCTCTTGGATCATTTGAATCATGCACTTCTTTACTTTTCACTCACCTACCAATATGTTTTGACATCATTAAAACATAGTTTAACAACATCTCTTTTGTAGATGTATTCCAAAGCTAATACTATTAAAGTTACTATGAGCTCACACTTTTTGATTCTTATGCATTTACATTCTTAATCTACCACTTCATCTCTTAAGTTAGTAGATATTATTCAGGGTTATCAAAACCCTCATATGGTGTCAATGTGATACAAACTACTAATTTCAGAGACGTAGTAGTAGTAGTAATAATAATTAAAAATAATGGTAGTGGTGGTGGAAACATCTTGGGAAAAGTCTTAATGTTTAGTGAAAATTTAAATCATAACTCAACAAATGTCTTCCTATCTATAAATTTCTTGGTTTCTGCACTATATATTCCAAACTTATTTTTAAAAGCATCAATCTAGGCACTAGGTCTACTAATGTCTACATTTTTTATTCTTTTTGAGGATAAATTAGGCACAAAATATATGTAACCTTTAAGTGAATGATCCATGTCTATGAATTATATTATTGTATAAATTGAACCTAATTTCATTTTTTGACTTATCTTAACTTCTTCCAAATACTAAACCTCTTTTCCAAACAACATCCTCCCTTCTAAATGTGATCTAAAACTAATTTATACCAATTCTACTCACTCATATTCTACATTTCTAGTTTATTCCATTTCTTAAAAATATCTATCCATCTCTACACTCTCATTTATGCCTTTTCTTTTCATAGGCCTACTCCTTTCCTTAACCTTAGATTCTCCAACTTCTCTTTCTCACCTATGAGCTCCCATTCCTTCACATTCTTCTACACTATCTACTCTACTTATACTCACAACTATATTAGGACTATTACTTTTATTCCATCTTCTATGTTATCATAGGTCTCACTCTAATCCTAAAATTCAATTTTCACTCTGATTCTTTGCATCTTCTATCTTTTAATTATAGGTTAAATATTCAGTTCTATATTCCTTGACATTCAATCCATCATTACACACATGCCCATAACACCCTAAGTGACTACTCCATGTTGCTATGGATATGGACCATGGCCTTTTCTTCAATTAAAATTTTGACAATAATAGGTATTAATTATATAAAATTCTCCCAATTCCTCTCACAAAATGGTCTTTCATAAACTCAAATGCAATATAGCCTTGTACAATAAATTCGTTGATGTATCCATCAATAGTAGTCTTCACCCAATGATCTATCACATGAATCTAGTCAATGTCTATTTTTTTAAGGTTTTAGAGTATCTATTTTATAAAAAAATATAAAATCCATCCTTCTTGGATGAAAACATCAGTATTCCAATCTTAAAACCATGCAAGTAGTAGTCCAAGAAATTCACACTAGAAAATTTTGTATATTTCACAGTAGATATACTCACGAATAACTTATTGTGTAGTACTTCTGATTATTCTTACTTCTTCCACTATGAAATTGTGAATTCATTCATTGATCCATATCTCTAAGTCCATTTGTCCCTATATCCATCACAACATGTTCTAATCTTCTATGCTCACCACATCAATGTTATTAGAGGTTCCTAGAAAACCCATTAGAACACATGCTAATAGGGGATAGTTGTGTGAAGAGTAATACAAAAATAGACAAAACAAAACTCACATAGAAAATTTATATTAACACAATCATAGGACATAACATAATTAATATTTATTCACATAAATAATCAACATAGAAAAACAAGAGTTTTCAGAACAAACATACTACAATAAATCTAAATGTATTGACATAATGAATATAAAGAAACATAAATTAAAACCATTTTTTGAATATCTATATTGATCTCAATAGTTCAAAACCCTTTTTTAATATAATTAAGAGATTCATAGAGATTTATAAAGACTTTGTATATTTACATTCTAAAAAAATTATACAATCCAAAATAAGACCACATTATGAATAATTTTGATGTACAATGAGAGTCACATACAAATAAAAAAAATAGACCACATATAAAATGGTGTGAAATGCACACTTGTCATAAAATTATACACAGTGATTTTTTAGCTATGTTCTAATAATAATAGAGCTCATGAGTACTTATTTATGTTAATATATTGATGTAACTTATATTTTACTTGAACATTCCTCAACCTCCACTTATGGGAAAAAATATGCCTTTCTCGAGTCGGAGGATAATTACCTACAACATTGTGAATAAATGTCCATTCAAGTTGATGAGACTTTAGATGATTTTATCTCACTCAAGTTTCCTATTTTTTCTATAATCCTTGATGAATTATTAATTTATTTGTATGATCCTCCCATTTTCATTAAAGTCTAATTTGGTGAAAGTAGATTCAAGTGTGCTTTGATATATTAAGGGTGTGACACCTGTGTCACCTCCCTTCAAATCACCAAAACCCTTAGATAATCTGACTGAAACCTTAAATATACCCAAAACATGTGTTGAGGATATGATAAAATATAAATACATACCCTAGGTTGTGTTTGTATTCCTATCACAATCCCTCCCATCATGATTATATTTAACTCCATGACATTTAAATTTCCATTATCTTTTACCATTTTTCTTGGTTAACCCTGGACTCATTGTATGAGGGTAGTCACCTTGTTTGCATTAATTTTTTTCATGTTTTCTATAAAAGGTGCTATATATAATATTTTAGGTGACACCAACCCTTGGAATTTATAACAATTCCAATAATGTGTCATCTTTAAAATACATACCCTTAAACCTTTTCATAGCATTCCATTTCAAGAATATCAATGTTGTAATTATCCCACCAATTCTAACTGGGGTCATAATGGTCACCCTAAGATTATGGGAAATATATCATCTAACCTCCTAGATCAATATTATTAAGATCATGATGAGATTAATCTTAATAACAAGACATTATATCACCCCTCTAACATCATATCCCAATTTTCCCCTTCCTTGTGACCCTATTCTTGTAAGAAATTAACTAAAAAATTTCTCACTTCTTGGTTATTCATAATAATCTATATTAACATTATTACTATACATAGTGGTGAAATTTATTCATATTTATATTCATATACCTGATTATAGTGATTATTATGCACTTGATGTACCGTAATTGGCTAGTTATGCTCAAGCTAAAGATGTAAAAATTCTCCATTATTGATCCTTTATTTAACACTCCTAAGAGCCCCCTTCATCTTATCATTAGATTAATTTAGTTGATATTGTTCACTCTAATTATAATTTACCTATATTTATTCCTATTTTAGTTTATGTTCATAGGTCATAGATGGAGTGTGTCTGAGCTTCTAATTCACGTATTACCTTAATTAATTTTGAGCCTCTTTGAAGCGTATTCCTTTATTATGATATGACTAGAACCTACCAATTTTACATAATGTTTGATTCAAAAATAATATTTCTTACTAATATTTTGGATACCAATATATACCTCACTAAGCCAAAATCCTAAATAAGCACCTATAATTTTAATTTCAAAAAATACCCTTATATGCTTTGATAATGATGACTTATTTGATGACATTCTAAATTGACCCTAGTATGATTATCCACCTAGGTTGTATGTGGTTCCATTCCCACCCAACTAATAATAAAATCCATATTATTAGTTTAAAAAGGTATTTGGTCATTAGACTAGATATTTTTTAGCATACTAGAGATTCTTATCACAACAAAAGTTACAAGTTTCAGTTCCCATAATAGATAGTTGGCCACCTTAGTCAACTACTCATAGGAACATTTACTACTTTCATGCTATTAACACACATTATTATACATATGTTTAATCCATTAAATAGTACTTATATGTGATTTATCCCAAATAAATCCTAATTTATAATATCCAAAACTTGCCTCCTTTGAAGATATCTCTAGATTAAATCCTAAAACAAGGGGAAGTATATTGTCTTTCAAATCAATGTATTACACATCATATATAAATATGTAAATCACTCCTATATAATTTTTTTACTTTACAAGTCCCATGCCTTATCCTTCTCAATAATGGTCATAGGGTCATTCTTGTATGAAGGGGCATCCTTATCCTTAACTAGATCCTTCTAGTAGTTTAGAAGATATTAGTAGCCTTATACCACAAATTCCTCACATTGAGTATTATTCAAAAGAATCACAAAGACATTATTTTTATCATTAATAATTTATCCATATAAATCTTCCTCCAATCATTAATTTCATGAAGTTTCAAGAAAGTAGAAGAGACTATGATCAAAACTAGATACTAGTTATAATGAGATTTATCAGATGTTATTGATGATGTATGTCAAGATCTATCCAAAAAATTGTGAGCACATATTTGACTAATATCATATTCTCATTCATAATGTAAAATGAGTGGAATTATGTTTATTAATTCTATAAAAAAAAAAATTGTTTAACATATCTTACTTATATCATGGTTCTCCTTCATTTTTCAACACTTTACTTTTCATCATTACATTTTATCATGTTAATAAATTTATTTTTGGAATTTTTTCTCTTGTATAACTTAGGTAGCACCTTTAGGTTTTAAAATTTATCCCATTTTGATCATTTATACCTTTGTGTCCTTGTGATTATTTGTCCCTTATTTAAATTAAACCTCTTTTGAGATGACTACAAATTTCACTAGTACTATTTCTATATCCCTTATAAGTTAGTATAACTTCCCTAGTGACATAACTATCATAACATAGCCATGCCCATCTCAAAGAATTTTTTCCTCATTTTGATAATCTATGAGTATATTCCTCATCATATCAATTTTATTACATGGATAAATCTTACATGATTCCTTTTTTGACTTTCACTTAGGCACATGTAGGCCATTTTTGAGGTTTCACACTTACATGTGGGAAAGTATAGGAGTCTTTAGGAACCATGGTATTTAGGTTATCTCTTATCATGGAAAAGTTTAAGACCTTTTATGTTAGCCATGTAATTTCACCTTTGTTTAGTTTTTTGAATTTGTATGGAAGAAAATAAAAATACAAAAATAATTAATATCAAAATAAAATCAAAAGGAAACTTATGTCATAAAATTTAGATCACACTAAAAGATGTGATATTTATTTGGCACATATCCTATCTTAGTCAAAGCTCAAAATCCAAATTTAACCTCATGATAAGTTTGATGTATATTGGGCTATGGTAGGAAATTAGATTATGGTAGGATGTCTTACATCATTACATAAATATATCCTCCTATATTTAGTGACACACATATTCTCACATAAGTAATCAATCCTCACAATAGGATGAAAACTCTATAAGGTGTTCTGAGGACTGGGGAACATGTTTTGGGAAGGTAGGATTATATATAACACTTAAATTTAATTTATATATCCTTCATGGGATGATATATGTACTTAAATTATTAGTGAAAGATTTGTGTTCACTAGTTGGAGTGTCTTAGGTCTTTGATGTTGATATTTATTAGCTATGACCACTTGTCTAGAGTGTCCCATTATTGCTAAATATTTCCACATCACCTGTGTGTCACCTCAAATTCCTTATATACATAATATTTTTCCTGATATCCCCTTGATTGGTATCACTTTTAGTTTATTATATCCTTGATCACATCTATATCTTATCAATATCTAACACCACTTGGATTTTAGTTTGTGAGTTACATTGTAAGACCTTGGGGAATCAACCAAACCTTCCTTACAAACATGCATGACATTTTATTTTTAAAACATTAATAGTCATCCTAATAATTTATTTAGGTGGTTGTGATTTTTTGCATCATAATTTATATAAATCACTAAGTTTGATTATCATTCTTTGGAGTTTTTTGCATTTATCCATCATGTTTGTGTTTGAATTTTGTGATTTTCACTTATAATACGTAAGATATTTTACATACATGTATTTATTTATGTTTGACTTGACATGTTTATATAAAATTTTGAAATACATTTTATTTATTTACTATATGTTTTTTCATGTTTGATTTGACATTCTTATCTGACATGAGATTACATTATTTACTTACATATATTTATTTGATTTTTATTACATTTGTATTTCACTTACAATGATTTACATATCTCATCCTTTGTGGTGTGTTTTACATTCATTTCATTTAAAATCTTTTTATTTTTATTATGTAATATGTAATTTTAACTTTTCACTTAGTTTCTTTTTCTTTTTGACAATGTATTTTCTCACATTTTCTATAAAAGAATGAAACATACATCATACATTATAGCATTTTCCCATAATATGATATTAAATAATAATGAATTATATAAAGAAAATAAATCAGTAAATTATAAATGTAGATAAAACCCATGAGTAAAAAATATATCTATATATATACAAAGCCTCATTTTTATACAAATACATATTGGTACTTCATATAGTACATCAAAATGACTAAAAATTTGTATGAAATTCAATCTCTAGGATTATGGTCCACCTTAACCATCATAAACACATGGAGATGCCATGATTAACATGGATTCTATAGACTATGCCCCATGTAGACTCCTCTATATATTCTATCTACGACTATAGTACCTAGATGTGTCCCTATAAGTGAGTAACTATGCCTATAAAATCACTACCTTCTAGTTACATTTATGTGTACAATTATCTATGTGATTAACTCTAAGCATGATGCCAAAACTCATACTCCCACTCCTAATAGTATCAAAATTTGAGTATCACCTTGATCTCACATTTTTAGCTCCCTGGTATCCTCTAAAAGTTTATAAATTGTCTAGCATGTGCCTTGAATGTTGGTGTCATGGGATCTTACTCTTGTTGGTGTCACGTTGAGGAATAATGAGGTCAAAATATCATGGTGGGAGGTATCTACCACATCCCTCCATTTTGTCTCCTCCTCTATCATCACATCTGTAATAAACAAAAATAACATCATTTTTCACATGTATATCCATAATCTTTAGTCTTTCTATCTCTAATAACTAGTATGTCAATCTCTAGCTATAGAAAATGAAATTGGAAGCATAAAAATTAATACATTTACTTACTAATAGTAGTTTCATCACCCCAACCACCTAAAATAATGAAGGTTTTAATGGATATGTGATGATGAGAATCCCATATATGTCCCATGTTATGTCATTATAGCTTGTTAACCTAATATTTATGTGTATCCCTCTATAGTCCAACTACCAGCTCAAGATGTATGTGGATATCCCTAATTTCACTGAGGCATTACCTCTAGATACCCATATCATCCATCTACATATGCCACCCACTATAATATCTATCATCATCCCACCACCCTAGGTTGGTTATCCCTCACCATAGTAATTGAAACTATCACTCCTCTCCCTCTTACACCTTGTGAATCTATAATATGGTGGGCCCAAAACATAAGGGCCATGAAGTGAACCCATAGATGTTTTAATCCAAAATATTTTAGGATATGGTCACATGGATGTTTCTCCACCCACCAATTTAAGTCCTTAGTAATCCACCTCCATCTATGTGCTTGTAATATTGTTATCCATGGTGTCCATGCATCTACAACACCCATGTAAGGCATCCATTTAATATGATCCCACCTAACCATAAATTTTTTTTGTGTGTGTGGGATCGATTGAATTTCATGGTCCTAAACCAAATTCCTCACTTATGGGATGAAACCATTTATAACATGATGTAGCCCTTTAGGTCTATACATAGGGAACCTCTCACATATTCAACTCATAAAAATTTTAATTGGTTCCATGGTCTATTATCCCCTAGTCAATATCCCATAGAAGTTATGCACAAATTAAACCCAAATGAATGAACCTATATCATATAGTTTTCCTTGATATAACATCAAGTGACACAAGGTGATGATGCATAACATAATGACCCAATCTACCTTATGACACAACACACATGTTGTTATAATTTTGATCAAGGATTTAAGATGGCATGAAATGTAAACCTCAGAGATTTATATGATAATCCCACACCTATCATATCTATCTAAACCAATACCCCATTGGGATAATTATCACCATTATACACTATATTTGGATCATTACACATCACCAATCTGCTCATAATCAATAGACTCAAGATAACATGGATGTCTTCTAAGGTGTTATCTACCTCTATAGTATCCCCATCTACCACCAATTCACATGTTTTTTTGAGTCTCTTCAATCACCCAATAAACATGGTGATCAACTCCATGTTAAGAGGAACCTAAAAAATCTCCATAATCCCACCAAGCATGATTGTGGTAAGTTGTACCCATTTAATTTCCTATAATCTCTCCAATAAATATGATAGACATAACACATCTATAATCCTTAATAATCTTCATCGTATATATAAAATATTAAACAATAAAGCAAAACTTATATTTTGATCCAAAAATCTAATAAAAATTATTAAATTCATTATAAATAGAGAAAATTTACATTTTCTCTATTTTTTTATTGCATTGGCCATGCATCAAATTTCATCAACCATTCTCATCTCATTCTAAAATATATTGGCTACATGTTATAGTGCATTGGCCCATATTACTTCCTAATACCATCGATCATACCATACTATATAATCTAACTTGGGTAATCTTATAATTCATTAGTCATTCCTCCTAACTACATCATTTAATTCATATGATATCGGCAAAATAATTAGTTGTCTTCTAAACTACACCATTTTGACTTATATAGTCTAGTGATCATATAGATTCCTTTTTTGGCCCTAATAAATACCTTTGTCTTAGTTTTAAACCTATTTATATCTTCATTTTTCATTTTTGGGTTAAATTTCATTACACAATTAACCCTAGCACCTAGATTTCCTAATCTAGTTCATGTTATCACCTAAATTTACACACTTGGAATATTTTTCAAGCCTTAAAAATTTGTGGTAATATGGAGACAATCCTAGACTATGGGTGGCCTTATAGGTGGATTGAATCTCTAGGTTATAGGGCTAGCTCCTCTTGATGTATCATTTAGGCTCATTCACTAAAATATCAAGTTGGTAGGAAAAGGGAGAGAAACCTACTCTAATGAAGGTGATTCACCAAAACTAATTGACCACTACCAATTAGATGAATGTGCACATCAACCATGGGACTAAATTGAACACACACTACTCCTAATCTACATCTTTATATCAACACTTCATTATGGAGGTTGTGATAGATGTTTCAGCTAGGAGGACTAATGAAGAGGTCATAGAATGTCACTAATGAGTAGAGAAATCACTCAACCTTAAAACTTCACTTCAAAACTTCACAATACCTACAAATAATCTTTTAAAATATATATGAGGGTTAAAAAGGATAACATGCCAAATAAGACTAAGTGAAACACTTAACAAGATCAAATAGTCATATACACACACTAAATACAATTAAATGAGGATGTAAAAATAGTAGTTCTCATTGATAAAAGGCATAAAAATGGGTAGGGATTTAATATACCTATGTGGAGGATTAATACAAATCTAAATAAGGTTGAACTTACAGAGAATGAGAGTAGAAGAGAGAAAGAGGCATAAAAGATATAGATTGAAAAGTGTCTAGTAGGAGTTAAAATCAAGAATTAAATTATAAAATAGTATCATAATATTTCCAAATAAATGTGTTTCTCTGTTAAATATACATATTCTTCCAAATGGCATAGGAGTTTCAATCTTTGCTTTACACCTCTTACTTGTTCTTCAAACTACCCTCTTCTTGGCTTAGAGATTGAAAAGTGGACCTCTTTGGTGATAAAGTCATATTGAGTCACCTTATTCCCATGTTATTGACACCTTACATCATTTTTATAATATTATATACTAATGTTACAATGATGATTACACCTCTTAGGTGTCCTTAAGCCCATTTGACTTCAATATGCCTCTCTTTGCCCAAATGGTTCAAATCTTGGATTTATCTGTGAGTGAACTCTCACTCCATGAAAGGAATCATTATATCTTAACATACCTAAATCAGCTCATTTTTAACCCTCAATCACTCCCCAATGTTTCATCTTTTACCTTAAGATCTTACTTACATTCATTTCCTTATAGCCCTTAAAACACATAAAGTTCCTTGTGTAGAAGAACTTGCGAATGATATTCTAAAAATAGGAATATTTTTGAGTACCCAATTTTCCCATATAAAATTTTGACAAATTTCATGACCATAAATTAAGTTAAAATACACTTATTCACCTATTTTCTCTCTCCAATTAGGTCTCAATTAGGTCTCTAAGCCTAGAAACTAAGATATTGTTCCATACTTATCCCACATGTGTGAACCCATAAATAAGTGTTTAATTCACTTTTAATACCTATTTTAAATTATCCAAATCAAGTTTATACTTTTGAAACCTTGTGTAGATAGGTGAACCAAGAAATGGCCCCAAAAACCTAGTCTTACACAAGTATTCTTACATTCTCTTCAACAATCAAACCTGTAGGAGCACTTAAAGGATCAAATGTATGGATTTTTTAGTCCTTAGAAGATATAATAAACCTAAATACATATTATATAATTGTTTTCATCTATACATGAGGTTAAACACCTTGTTTTGAGCCCAAATCCTTACAAAAGGATAACTATTAATGCATCTATATAGGTGCAAGTACAAAAAAATGTTATAGTGATGGTCCTCCTAGAGTAAGGAATGATTTTCAAGTTTTTTTAAGACAAATTCAACTTATTTTAAGAACTTGTGAAGCCATTCTATTTCATCAGGTCATTATTAGTCTTCTAGGCAACTTGAAGCATATTTATCATCTTAATGACGATTCATAAAGTTTGGGGCCTTCATCAATGAAAAAAATCCACAAATCATAATTTTAAAATTTTATCTAAATATCCCTAGGATATTTTACTCCCATGAAACCTTTTTTTACTACTCTGAGCTTGAGAATGTGCCTCTTAGGCTAGTAAGACTATAATTATGAGGTCTAAGAAGAGACAAATGAGTGAAAAGGGGTAAGAATCCTTGGTTTTGATCTCAAACACCTTAGTGAGGTATGTATAATCTATATTGACTTGTTAAAATATTATTCTTATAATTTTAATTCATTAGACCTCATGCAACCTATATTATCTCATATTAGGGTTTATGAGCATACTAGTGCATTCAACCCTAATGATAGTATTTACCCTTTCTCAATGGTTCCCAACTTCATGAAACCATTATAAGACATATCACTCCTCCAAATTAATTCCTCAGTTGGATAAAACCCATGAAACATATAGTTTTATTCCTCACTCATGTATAGGTATGAGAGTGTTTCATTTAGGCATGTATAGAATATTGATTGTGTTTGGATGCAAGAGGACATCTGTGGGTGCTCTTAGTAGAAAAATTGCCACCTTTATCATTATTAAAAGAGTTAAAAAAACTAATTAATGTTTAATTTAATTCGTAATCATATTATTATAATTCTTTAGGTTTCATCTCACTTTAAACAAACATCTTTCTTCTGAATCTCACACACACAGGCCTACATGTGTAGATTTAGGCCTGCAAGGCCTACATAGATTTTACAAACCTTGACATTACATTGATTGATCATGAAAATAATATAGAGGTCATTATTTCATTATATAATCACTTTAATATGACTTGATTCTTCCCATATACCTTTGTATTTCAAACCAAGTAGGCATCTTTCATTTGATTAGGTAGGACTGTAGGAGAACATGATTGTGTGACTGTAGGAGCACTTTATTGTGTGATTGCAGGGGTTAAAATGAAATTGTTTTTATCACTATATATAATAATTATCTTTAGGTCCTCATAATATTCATGAATTTGATACATCTTTTTATTCATTTGAAACCAATTCACAAGCAAAACATTACATCCTCTCATGATCAATGCTTGAAAACTAACTTAAATCCTCAAGCGGTTTTGACTATAGTTTTTATTGGATTAGGCATTATTAGGGTTCCATCAACTAATGGTGAGAGAAGAAATAAAGATGGAGATATCTATCATTAATTTACTAATATTTCATTACCATTTTTCTAGATTTAGGTCTCATCCAACAAGACTAATCTTTCACTTCCCTCTTGAAAAATCATACAATCATCTCCTTGACATACAATCCATTAAGTAGTCATGGTTTCATACATCTATTTAAATAGTAAATAGATAGAGACACTAGAACCCATAATCTCCCAAGTCAAACTATAAACATCAAAAAATTGCACACCATGATTTTGAGTGTCATAGTTCCCCTAAACCACCTTAGGACCCCCTTGGGACCTATATCACCTTCCAACCCCTAACTAACCTAACCCATAGTCAAATTGATTAAATGGACTTAACCTAACCTTTACCCACTTTTTACCCTTTACCCTTGACTATCGATGGTCAAGTTGACTATCGACGGTCAGGGTCCACCTCCTCAACCACTAACATGAAAGTCACCCACCTTAATTTTATAAAAATAGCCTATCTAATTCTAGTTACAAATCATTGTATGGATGAGTTAGATTTGGAAGGCCAAATTCACATGTACAACTCTCTTACCTTGCCTATAAGAGAGAGGAGAAAAGATGTGAAAATCCATCACAATTATTATCAAGAGCTTGTGCATCCAAGAGTTTTTTTATTTTAGGTAGATTTCCATCATTAACCCAAAAATATAGCTATCATATCAGAGAGTCAATTTCTTGTTGCCTATCCATCAAGTCTTTAGGAACTATTACTCTATTAAAATCAAGCTAGATTTCACTAGCAGGCTAACTACCTTAACCATCCACCCAATCAACTTTTGATAATACAATTACTTATTTCTTGGTATTCATTTACTTTATTTCCATTTCACAATCAACCCAGACCTTACCCATCTCTTAGAATCCATCTTTGGATCTCATTAACTAGCCTTTTTTATCAATGAGATCTAGACATAGTAATCATTGATGGTTGACTCAACCATCGATGGTCTATCCAATCATTGATGGTAACCTTGACCATTGACGGTCACCTTAACAATGAATGGTCATTGTGGTAGTGAAAACTAACAAGTTGATTTCACCAACTTGCCTCCAAACAAACCTTATTTTTTATGTTCCTACTTGTTCATAGACTCCCATATTATTTTTTGAAGCATACCCCAACCCCTAGCACTAATATTAATTAGATTAATCACTATTTTAATCATTTCTATCATATTTCCTAGCAATCATTCTTGTATTCAATTTTAGTATCTTTTGATTATTGATGAAAGTACCTTATTTTCTATTTATAATATCAATTGCTTAAAATGTGTGGATTGATAACCCTTAAGGGAACTCTCATTTCCAAGATCTAGCTATCTCTAGGAAATCCACTCAACTATTTTTCTAAAAAATAAGTTTGATTTAGTGCTTTCTTATTCACAGGTCATCCTCCTAAGCCAAAGAGAATGTCTTCATAATATTTTAATTTCAATGCATGCACTATCAATCAATTTTTTTCAAACATACCTATATTTAGTTTCTTCTTTTCCCTCTTTCCAATAATAAGCAAGATATTCATTAAAACATTCTGGCACACTTGATGGGAACCTTGTGTCTCTACTTGGGTTCTTGTTTATTGTCATTCTCTCTCTATTCTATGTTCATTAACAAAATCAAAAATTTCATTTATGCTTAAAATCAAGTGCATATATTGACTACTTGAAAGTTTGGTTCACGTAGATTAACTAAAATCAAAGTAATCTATTGTAGATTAAATTTTTTTTACACACACTCAACCAAACCACTTTCACCCATTAACCATAAAACAAGCTTGAGAAAAGACCCTACTAAAATTTCATCACCTAGCGGTTACCTTGCCATTTTTTGGTAATCCTACTTGGAGGTCATTACCAAGTGGAAGACCAACTCAGCTCTTTGGTTGAGTATAATCTCTATATATTAATATGTATTGGCTAAGCACCCAACAGCCTTATCATTACAGTGTGTGAACTGAGCGGGTAGGCCCCAATACAAAGCCACATATTGATTCTAATATAGATTTTTTTTAGCACCTAAACACAACATGAAACAAACCTTAGACTTACTCTATAGTACCCACCCTACAAACCAATTTTAGTCACATGTTTTCTAAAGGAATAAGCCAAAACTAAGATTAATTAAAACTCTAGGGATTAATGTATCTTTTAAAGTGTGATTTGATTTTTTGGATCATTTTTTTGTCTTCTCTTTGTTTGAGTAGTGAGGATGTTTGTGATTTATATCTCCCTTATTTCATATGGTTCTCACTCATCAACAATTAAGAGACCTTCTAGAGTAAAACCCATCACCAAACAACCTACCTCTTCTACCTCTTCATCCATATACTACATTTCAAAACTAGTAAACTCTCCTCACCCCTTGAAAATTCTTACTTTTCCTTAGTAGGTCACTCAAGGAGATGTGGATTTTGTAATTTTCCTAGAAAACAACCCCATGGCCTTGCAACATTACCTTACAACCATGTCTTACTATATCCCAGCTTTGGATCCATCTATAGATCCACCTTATGGCATGCCTCTCCATCTCACAGGGGGTACCTCCTTTTCCATGGTTACTACCCAACCATTTACTACCCAAGATTCCTCATCAACCAATAACCCTTTTGAGACTACCATTGAAAAACCAACCAACTCAAACTACCACTACCCTTATACCTTTTAGTCTTACCAAGCACTCCTATGCAATAGGAGTTCCTACCTCTATCACTACCAACCTTCCTTTAGCTACCTCTAACCCATCAACCATAACTCTATTTCAAATCCTTATGGTGTCTATACCCTCTACCTTACCATAAATTAGTACAAGGGTCACCACCCTTCCATTGGTCACCAACCCAACTACCGCTCCTATCCAACAAGCACTCCTTAAACTAACCTTTGATTACATCCCTAATATACAAGTGTATGTACCCACTACCCAAGCACCTACCTTTACCTACCCTTATCTATCTTCCACCCAACCATTTCCCTCCACTTACCCATATGTGGCAACCTCCTAACCTTTTTCCCACTATTGTAGTAGTATGCATCTTATAACCTTTTAGGTACACAACCCCAAGCTGACCTAATGAATATGCTTATGGATAAGATGACCACCATAGATTCATCCATTTTGGGTGCTCACAACATATTTTCATATTACCAAATCTATAATAAGCCCATCCATCCATACATATCAGGCCATATCCTCCCCAATAGGAACTTCCCAAGTTCTCTAAATTTCAAAGGAGGATCCCTAATAGCACCTTAGGGCATTTAGACATGCTTTTTATCTCATCACTTATGATTATTCCCTTCTTCTTCACACCTTCCTAATGTTTCTAGCTAGTCCAACATTAGATTGGTTAGTTCCATACCTAAGCACTCCCTTTTCTCCTTCACCCAATTGGCTCAGACCTTCTTGGACCATTTTTTGATCAATATCTCCAAGAAAATTTCTATCACCAACCTCTACTCCATTTGACAATTTGAGGATGAATCCATTGCCAATTTTGTGGCTCATTGGAGGAGCTTGATTAACCAACTATCAATTTTCTTGACTTAACCTTAACTCATAGAGATCTTTGCTTGGGCATGTGCCAAGCATATCTCCTCTACACTACATGTCCAAAGATTTTTCACCTTTGATGAAGATTTTACCTTGGTGCTTAAGTTAGATAACCAAACCATTGATGAAGGAAAGCTAAAGCTCAAGAAAAATAATTTAGTCTATAAAACTAATGAAGCTTCTTCCTTCAAGTCAAGTAACCAGTCTAATACCAACACCAAGAGAAAAATAAGCATGAATTTAATTTTCCTAAAATATTCCCCTCCACATTCTATCAACCAATCTAATTCCTCTAGTTCCTTAAATAAAAACCCCAAGAACCAAACTTTGGATAACCAAAAACAATTCACTCCACTTGCAAAATCATATGCTTCAATCTTGGAGAACTTATTAAAAGCCAATATCATTCAACTTCCTCCTATCAAGCCACCCCAAAAATTTGAATTTTCTCACCCTACACCTAATTTTTACAATGAGAATGATCTATGTACATTACAATGAGTGATAGGGCATGATGTCAGTAGGTATACCTTATCTATTACCTCATTCACAAGGGGGAGATTATATTGGATAAGCCCAATGCACCATGAAACCAAGCCCTTGATATATTCAGGAAACCTTTCCCAAACCATGCTCTTACCAAGAATGAGAGCAACAAGTTTGAGTGTTCCCATGATACTCATACAGATAACATGGTCATTGATGTACTCATTGTCAAACCATCTAGTATCCAATCTTCTAATTATCCATCATCTATTGAGATGATAGACCTACCTTACCTTCATTTGGGCACTCAAACCAAGGAAATATCATCCTCTCTCCCTCTACTTATTGAGGTAGTGGAGCCCTTATCCACCCTTTTAGTTGATATATAAAAACAACTAACCATCACCACCTCACCTTCACCTTTGAATACTAAGCAAACCACTCACCTTTTGAAAACCATTCCCAAGGATAAAATCCCTATCTCTAATCCTCCTACAAAGGAATAACCCATCCAATCCTCATATCCTTTTATTGAGGAAGAGGATGAGGTTACCACCCCTGTGTCTCCACCTAGGGGCCTATCTTTTTGGTCTACCATTCAAGGAATCAAACCAACCTATAAACCATTATCTAGGCTAGTCTATAAATTAGAATTTATCTCCAACCTAGACACAAATTTTACTAACTTCTATAAGAAATTAGGTCTACCTTGTATCTCTAAGTGAGAGCCTTCAATCACACCTTTCATAGACCAACCCACCACTTTTTCTATCCAAACTCCTACCTTATCAATCACACCCATAAAAACTCTTACCAATCTAACAAACCATCAGCCACCCAAGGCACATAGACTATAAACCACGAAATCACCTTCTCAAAAAATATCTACCAAACCAATCAAAAATCTTGGTATCCTCCCTTTACTGGCCCTTAGTCATTCATCTTTGAAAGTGGACCTAACCCTCTTGCACCCACCAACCAAATGCCAAACCAAAAAAACTAAAGAGGTTAAACCACCTACAGGCTAAAAGGCCCAAATTCTACTTCCCTCAACCTTTCCCTCTATTCTAAGCCCCCATCCCTCTACCTTGAGTAGGAAGCCAATTGCCTTTAATAAAACCCCACCACCTCTTTTAGTTACACTTTCGTAGTTTCTCTCTAACTCACCTCTTTTCACCATGCTAACCATACCTAAGCTACCTACCTTGTGATCATCCACCCCTAGCACACCAACCTCCTTTCATAAATCAAAGACACCAACTAAGTGTACCATCCTACCCAAAAAACCTACCACCAAACATATTTCCAAGAAAAATCCTACCTCAACCATCAAAGCAAAAATTGTTAAACCTCCACCATATTTGGTTGAATCCTATTAAAACATTTTCCAAATGTTATTAAAAACTTATTTTTATCCCTACCTCCCATTAGACCCATTTAACCTCTTGCTTCTAAAACCATCTAGTATAATGACCACCACATGTGTTCTTATCATAAGACACCTGACCATGATATAGATAATTGTAAAGCTCTCTAAACCATCATCCACTAGATTTATGATGAGGATGATATATTAACAAACTAACCTTCTAATAGCTCCATACCAATCCAAACACTAGCCATACCTACCCAACACATACCTACTTCTCCACTCTCACCTTGAAGTGAAGAGGAATTTGACCAATCCTCTAGATCAACCTCTCCTTCTATCCATACTATCAATGTGGTCACAAGGGTGCAATAGAAGGATAATGGAAAGGCTAAGGCATCCATTCTTTGCACATACCCCTCTTCAAACTCCCAACGAACCTACACCCAACCATCTCCATCTTTAACCAAACCCAAAGTACCTATCCTAAGTGCCTCCCAATCTATACACTCAAAATCCATTAGGAGAGTTTTCCTAAAATAAGTTCATCATACATCGATGAAAATGATATTGTATGATTTAATATCTACCTCTCACTACTAAAAACTAATAGAGTATTTATAATCCATTGAGGTCCAACCCGAGGACCCCCAACGTCTAGCCACCTTTATTGATGACCTTCAAATTTCCAACCTTATTACCTTCAAGGATTTATAAATACCCTCCATCCATCCCAAGGACATATATATTCCTCTCTTTATCAATACCTAAATCAACCAAACCCACATCAAATGGGTCATGATTTATGGGGGAGCTTGCATTAATATCATCTCCTCCTACACTTACAACCAACTCAACTTACCTGACAATGTCATGTCTAAATATTTGGCCATCCTTCATTCCTTTAATGATACCATGGTCACTACCTTGGGAACTATCATCCTCCATATTATTTTATGAACTTGCATGTTCCCCAAAATTTTCTATGTTGTAGAAGGTGATTCTAATATATTTTTTTGTTGGGATGACCTTAGATTCACTTTATGGGTTACATTATCTCTACCCTCCACCATTATATTAAGTTTGAGCATGAAGGCTAGGTCATCACTATCTAGGCTAACCCAAATCCTTTCTCAACATAAAACATGACCTATCACCCAAAAAATATCCTCATACCCCCATCCAACACACCCTCAACTGCTAAAACCCAACTTTCAACCACCAAAGCAAATATCATACCTCCTTCCACTGATGAGGAATCAACTAGTTTCTCTATACCTTTTCACTAAATCCCTACCATAAACCGTTTAGAATCCATATTCCATCTCCTTTTTTTGGGTTAGTATCACCTTTTATCACTTGAAGCTTTCCTTACTATTGATGAGTATGGGAAACTTACCAACCAGCCAATATATGACCCCAATGTTAGGATGATTATTCCCTTCAAACCTCCCCACTGTCAGACTCATTTTGTCTATGGGGGACTTGAAAAATCCCTTGGTTCTTCTACCACCTCTCTTCCACCTTGACCATTCAACATTAGTTTCTCTTATCTAGATAAACCAAACTTCACCAAGACATACCTTCATCGGTGTGCTTGGAAAGGCTTCGATCTTGGGTGATATGAGCATGGCCCACATGAATTGGTCACCATAAAAACTAGGAAACCACATGAGAAACATCAAATTAGTTTCATCTTACCTAATAAGAAGAAATAAAAACCACCTACCATCACCATTATTGATGAGAATACCCCTCCCTCACCTACCTCACCTCTACATGTGTATGAGGCTGATGACATCATCCCACCTAACCTTTTTTTATCAACATGATCAGCCTTAGACCCTTGACTTATCAAAAGAAGGGGATGACCATAATCATCCCTTTAACCAATCTTGAGATGATAAAAGAAGACTCTCCTACCATTAACATTGTTCAGTGCCAGGATGATTATTTTATTCTCACTTTCTTGGTACCTTGGATTTTTCAATCCATAAATCCCTTCCTCTCAAGTCTTCAACCATGTTGAATGAATCCACTATGGATATCAACTTGGGTACTTTGAATAACCCCCATATTGTCAAAATTAGTCAATCATTGAATGTCAAGGAACTTTAGGACTTCCCCTCCTTCTAGGATCATAACATAGTCTTTGCTTAGTTTTATAGTGATATACCTAGAATTGACCCTACCATCGCTACCCATAAGATAGTCACTCACCATAGTGCCAAACTAATCAATTAAAAAATATGATGCATGTATCCCCATATAATCCTTCTCATCAAAGAAGATCTTCAACATCTTCTATCTACTAACTTTGTTCAAACCATTGACTGCCCCCAATGGGTCTCAAATGTTGTACCTATCACCAAAGCCATATGGGGACTATGTATTTATGTGGACTTTCATGACCTCAACCTTGCCTACCCTAAAGATGACTTCCCTCTATTGAGCATCAACCAGCTTATTGATCTTACAACCAACCATGAGATGTTATCCCTCATGGATGGGTTTTTGGGTTACAAACAAATCTTAATTACCCCCCAAATATCAACATAAAACTACCTTTACCACCCCTTGCGGAACCTTCTATTATAGAATCATGCATTTTAGGTTAAATAATTTTGGTAAAACCTACCAACATGCCATGACCTCATCCATAAGATTGTCAAGGATTATGTAGATGACCTTCTCAAAAAAGCCAAACTCAAAAAGGACCACTTAGCTATTCTCAAGATCATCTTTAAATGCATCATCCATTACCATGTCCACCTAAACCCTAAAAAGTGCATTATTTGGGTTTTTTTAGGAAGGCTTCTTAGTTTTATTATCTCCCTTTGTGAAATCAAAGTCATTCTTTCCAAAATCAAAGCAATCCTAGACATGTTTCCTCCAACTAACCTTAAGCAAATTCATAGCTTATAGGGGAAGCTATAATCCATTCATCATTTTATATCCCAACTTTTAGATCAATGCTAAGCATTACATCACCTCCTAAATAAGGATGTGTATTTCAAGTGGAATAGTGACTATTAAAAAGCCTTTGATTCACTCAAAACATACCTTTTATCTCCAACTATCCTCACCCCTCCCAAGGATAACCAACCTTTATACCTATATATCTCTACCATCGACCATTCCCTAGGGGAAATGATGGATCATTAAGATGAACAACATAAAGATAAAATTTAATACTACATTAGTTGCATGCTTATAAAGTATGAGACTTGGTACACCCATACTAATAAAATTTTCTTAGCTTTAGTATTTATGGATACCAAAATTTGCCATTACTTTCTCAACTATAAAACCTACATTATAACTAAAAATGACCCACTTAAGTACATACACTCAAAGCCATACCAAAACCAATTTATTTCTAAGTGGCTCATTCTCTTAGTAGATTTTGACCTTAAGTTCTTGTAGTAAAATTCAATTAAAGGGTAAGTCATTACTAGCCAAAGTAGAAAACCAACCTCTTCTTCTCGAGTTCCTAGACAAGTCTATTATGACCCTTTCGCAAGTGAATTTCACCTATCAAGTCACCATGTTCTTTTATAGATCAAAGTGTTAACATGATGGGGGAGCTGGTATCATCCTAATCTCCTTTGATGGTGAACCTCTCCCTTTATCCTTCAAGATTGATTTTGAATGTACCAGTAATATGGATGAATATGAAGATCTAATGATAGTGATCCAAAATTTAGAAGTTTTGGTTGATAAATATTTCAAGAATATAGAAATAACATAGTAATAATGAATTCTCTGAGAAGAGATGTTTTATTACTCAAGATCGTAATACAACTATATGCTTATCTCTAGGAAGAGATGCTTGATTTTCCATTTTAGGTTATATATTTATTTATACATATTTTGAAAGTAGGGAGAGGATGTGGAAGGTCAAAAATATCAAGGGAGATTAAGTGGTTTGACTTCCACAATTCAAAATAATAAAGAATTCAAGGAATTATTATTTTTAGAAACTTACTATTTTTAGACTACATTACTAAAATTGAAATTTGGGGCACTTCCATTGGGTTTTTGGGGGTAAAAATTCATCAATAAAAGATCCATGCCATCTCACCTCATTCTCCTCATTCTTAGGTTTCTAACAGTTCAAATGGTGATTCAATTAGAGCTATGGTGCAAAAGTTATGGCTCCCAAAAGTTCCATCATCAATTGGGGTAAAACTATCACCCGAATTGTCATCTAAATTTTTGCTCGGATCATTCCTCCCTCCTTGAAAATTAATGGTCCCCATTGCATCAATTTTATTCATCAGGTGTGGTAGTTATGTCTTGATTTGATTATCTATGAGCCACTCACCTTGGTGATTAAGCTAGCCCCTTTTAACCACCTGATAAAGTGGAATAGAGCATCCTCTTGTTGTCTTCATCCAGGTATCCACAATCTGATCCTCTTCCACTAGATAAAAACTCTGTGGATCAAGATCATCAATGTTTAGTTGTTCTAATATGATTGAAGTGTCCAACAGAGGTGGATGATATGGTTTGAGGAGATCCACATTGAATATTGGATGCAGACCAAGGTAGGGATGTAGGTGCAACTCAAAATCATTTTCTCCAACTTTTCTAGTGATGGTGTAGGGACTATATCGTAGAGGTTAATTTTTTTTGTGTGGGCCTACAAGTCATTCCTTCTGAAGCCACAACCAAACCTTGTCACTCACAACAAAATAGTGTGCAATTCTATGTTTGTCATGGTGTTGCTTATACTTCTAATTCATCTTTTCCAAGATGTCATCAACTTGTTGTTAGATGTGTTGCATTTGTTCAATGAATTTTGTTTCTTTTGCTTCCTTAGATCTTCCATGATGTGTGTATTCCATGATGGAGAATGGAATGGCTATATCAATTGGTGCCATGGGTTGGAACCTAAAGCATACTTGGAATGGACTGTGCTTGGTCAAGTTGTGCAGGGCCCAATTATATCCATGTTGTATGAAAATAAGACCCTCATCCCATGTACATGGATGTTTGGAGTGATACATCCGAATCATGTGAATAATCAAGTGGTTTACCACCTCTGTCTAGCCATTAGTTTATGGATGGAAGGCTATGGATTTCATCAGCTTGGTATCCATCATCTTTCATAGAGTGGACTAGAATATGCTCAAGAACTTGCTATCTTGATCTGAGACGATGGACTTGGGGAGACCAAAATGGAGCCATACATGACTAAAATATAGTTGAGCAGTTTCTTCAATAGATATATTTTTCTTACAAGAAATCATGATAGCCATTTTTGAAAAATGATCAACTACCACAAAAATATAGTCCTTACCATGTTTTAAAGTGGGAAAACCTGAGAGAAAATCCATTGAGATAGATTCCCAAGGCCTGGTTGGTTCTAGCAATGCCATGTACAATCCTTGCTTCTTATTTTTTGTCTTGGCTATTGCAATGGGGTACAAGATTTGAGATATCTTTCCAAATCCTTTCACATATGGGGCTAGTAGAAGTGTTTTTGAAGAACTACCAATGTCTTTTCTATACCAAAGTGTCCAGTTGTCCTACTAAAATGTGCTTCCCATATCATCTTCTATTGCTCTACAGCTAGAACATAGATGTACCCCATATGATAGAGTACATTATCTTGTAAACATAAATCAGAAACATGTTTACCTTTTTGAAGCACCTGATATGTATCAGAAAAAGTAGGATCTACTTCATACAGAGCACCCCAAATGGCTGTCTCATGTCCACATAGGTCAAGAACTATTGTGAGTGCAGTAATTGGTTGGTGGCTCAGACAATCTAAAACCATATTTGAGCTCCCCTTTTTGTGTTTGATTATCATATGGAATTGTTGAAGATATGTGGCCCACTTTTGGTGCCTCTCATTTCATAGTTTGCTCCATCTCTAGATGAATTCCAATGGTCTATGGTTAGTGTGGATGATCATCTCTTTCCCCAAGATGTATTGTTTCCATTATTTACAGGCTTTCACAATGGTATAGAGCTCCATATCATATGTCAGATATTTCTTGACTATATTAGTGAAAGTTTCACTATGATATGTAATAGGATGTCCATGTTTCATGATGGCAACTCCCATTTCATATTTAGATGCATTAGTCATCAACTCAAAAGGTTGATGCAAATCTAGCAAGGCAAGAACAGGGGCTAAGTAAAGTCTATTCCTCAAATTATCAAATGCCCTTTGTTGTATTTCACCCCACTAAAATGCAGCTTTAACTCCTCCTTTAGTCACTTGGGTTAGTGACCAAGCAACATGTGAAAATCTAAGAACAAACATGCGACATAAATTTTTAAGACCCAAGAAGCTATAAAGTTCTATGAGGGTCCTTAGTGTGGGCCATTCTCAAATAACCCAAATCTTTTCTGGATCAACATGGACCCCTTCCTTATTCAAAACATACCTAAGGTACTAAATTTTTGTCATCACAAATGTGATTTTTTTGAGATTTGCATACAACTTGTGCTCCCAAAGAGTTTGAAGTACCTTAAAAACATATTGCAGATGTTCCTCCCATATTATATTATAGATGAGTATGTCATCTAAGTATACAACCATGAATGAGTTGTTGAAGGGTCATAGGATGTCATCCATCATCCTCATGAAGGTTACAGGTGCATTAGTTAAGCCAAAAGTCATAACCAACCATTTAAAGAGCCCCTCCTTAGATTTGAATGTAGTCTTCCAAACATCAGTGGGATTAATGGGAGTTTGGTGATAGCCAGATTTGAGATCAATTTTGGTGAATAAATTTGCACCATGGAGTTGGTCTAGTAGGTCATCAATCCTGGGGAGAGGGCAGCGATTCTTCACAATTATTTTATTTAGGGATTGATAGTTAATGCAAAACCTCCATCTTCCATATTTATTTGGTGCCAAGATAATTGGGCTGCCATAGGGTGAAGAGCTTGGCCCGATGTGACCCTTTTAGATCAATTCTTGAATCTATCTTTTTATCTCATCATTCTCTAAAACTGATCTATGATACACATGAATATTAGGCAAAGATTATCCTGGGATCAAATTGATAGAATGTGTTACCTAGTAATGCAGTGGAACTCCTGTGGGTGACTTGAATAAGTCATCATATTCTCCTATGATTCATCATATCTACTTCTATTGTTGTGTTGAATGTGTAGTCAAGATTGCAACATTGACCTTCTTGGATTTCTATGGTTTGACCACCATGAGAACGAATTGCTTTGTCTTCTCCACAAATATCTTACATTGCTTGGCACTGATCAAGGAGACAGATGTGGGAGGTGGTATCTATGGTACCCTATAGTGCCATGTTCCAAGAGTGAGGGTGATTATTTAGGTTCATGATTCATAGATTCCATGCCACTCATACATGAATGGCTAACCAAGGAGTACATCAAAAGCATCTAGATTGACCATATCACATAAGACTTCATCTTGGAAAGGTTTTGTTGCATATGAAAGAAGGCACTGATGGTTGACATAAAGGTCTCTCCTTGGGATCAACCATCCAATATTATATGGCTTTAGATGAGCCTTCATGGATAGATTTTGAATTTTCACAACTTTATAAAAGATTAAATTATTTTGACTCCCACTATCAAGAATGAAATGTAGAGGCTTACCTTTTACCCATAATTTGGAGTGAAATAATCTTTCATTGTCATCTATCCTTTCCTCATGGGTCTGTGCTGAAGTGATGATGGTGTCAAGCTCAATATCTACAATTTTTTCTTCATCCTCTTTGATTGTAGGTTGGGTATGAGATAGAGTAGTAGATGTCAATTATTGTGACTCAGAAAGTAGTGACTTGATGGCTTGAAATTTTTATTTGGAGTGAGTTCCAATTTTGTGGTAATCACACCATTTTCCATCCTTCCCCTTGTGGGGTTTCTTATCTTGAAACTCTTTTTCTTCCAATTTTGGCCTCTTGTTTGACCTTCCTTGTCACTTTTCCATTTCGAGGGCTAACTCTTCGTATTCTTTCTACCATGCTTCTACTCAATCTTCACTGTGAACTTGTATGCCTCACCGAGGGTTTCCAAATTGAAGAGTTCCATTTCCCCCAATATGTACCATTGTAGTCCGCCATGATATTTGAGTCTTATGTTTCTCACTTTATTGGATTCCCAATCTTGCAGATAAATAATGAAAAATATTTGTGTAATCTTAAACAAATTGGTTCTTACCTCGGCAAATTTGTTGCCATTATATGTACAGATCATCATATGCTCCAATGGGATAGTATTCTTCTTTCACCACTTCCATGAAATCATCCCAGGTAGGTTCCACATCAAGGCCAATTTCATCTATATTGAACCTCTTTTTGTACACTTCCCACCAATTTTTCATGGGCAATGATGCTTTCAAAAGAGCAAAAGTGAGCTTTTCTCCATTGATGACTTTATTTATAGAGAAGTAGAAAGACAATTAATCTAACCAATTTTATACTACATCAAAATTGATTTTGCCTTCAAATTTAGGAATATAAAAATTCACCTAAACCTTGAAGGGTGTTGGGGCACTAAAAGGGCATTCCCTAGATGAGGAGCTAAGAAGCGCAGCTGAGGAGCTAGAATTTCCCATCGGGAGTTGTTGAAGAATTTGGGAAAATTTTTGTAGAATCTATGATTGTTTCCATTGGAGGGATTCATTTTCCATTTCCTTAAAAGGATTAGATGTCTTGGTGTCATTCACCATTTGAAGTCATTTGGAGTGAATAGGTGGATAGTTTGGAAGCTCTATTATTTTCCACCCAACCTTATTGTAGCCTGACCTCATCCTCGGGATCATACACTCTCAATAAAAACCATTCTGATACCACTGATCCAAAAATCAGAAGTTCTATTTGATAAATATTTCAATAATATATAAATAACATAGTAATAATGAATTCTCTGAGAAGAGATGTTTTATTACTCAAGATTGCTATACAACTATATGCTTATCTCTGGGAAGAGATGTCTAATTTTCAATTTTGAGTTAAATATTTATTTATACACATTTTAAAAGTAGGGGGAGGATGTGGAAGGTCACCAATATCTAGGGAGATTAAGTGGTTCAACTTCCACGATTTAAAATAATATAGAATTCAAGGAATTACTATTTTTAGACTGTACTACTAAAATTGAAATTTAGGGCACTTCCATTGGGTTTTTGGAGGTCAAACTTAATAAATTAGAGATCCATACCATATCACCATTTTCACTTCATTATTATTATTCTAATGGTTAAAATTTTGAGTTAATTGGAGCTACAGTGCAGAAGTTATGGCTCCCAGAAGTTTTGTCATCAATTGGGGTAGAACTGTCACTTGAATTATCGCCTGAATTGTTACCTAGATCAGATAGGCCTTTAGACTACCTTATCCCTAAGATTGAAAACAATAAACATATTTGGTAGCTTCCAAATTGTGGTCAATAAAATAAATGGATCTTATGAGTGCAATAATGATGTTTTTTAGTAGTATAAGTAACTAGTTGATGAACTCTTAGAATCATTCAAACACTATCACATCCAGTAAACCCTATGATATACCAAAAATTTTAACAACACCATGGCTTCCCTTGCCTCATAGATCCCGTATTCACCCTCAAACTCTAATATATGTATTTTTATCCATAGACTTACCCAGCCTTCCTATGTCAAACCAGATGTTCCTACCATTTTCAATGTAGAAGACACCTAACTTGATCTTTGGTATTAGTAAATTTTTGACTATCTAAACCTTGGCATAGTTCCTTCTATCCTCTCTAATAATTATTCAAGAGTGTTTATCTAGATTACCTCTTTCTATACCATTATGGGGGGAATTATTTATAAGTGTAGCTTTGATGGCCTTCTCTTCCATTATCTACGTAGTTAAGAATCCTCTCACACTATCAAGGAAACACATGGTGACATCTATTGAGGCCACTTTAGTGACCTCATTATAGCTAAGGACATCCTTCACCTTGGCTATTATTGGCCCACCCTTAACTAGGACTGTTGTGATTACATGAAAAATTGTGTCAAGTGTCAACACCATGCTAATTTACATCATACACTTAGCCATAGCCTTCACATCTCCACCAATTTTTGGCCTTTTTTATAATTAGGTCTAGACCTCATTAGTGAAATTAACCCTCATTCCTCTTAGTGACACCATTATATCATCACCGTAACTAAATATTTTACCAAGTGGGTTGAGGCTATCCCTTTAATCTCAACCAAAGTGAAAAAGGTTATTGACTTTATCAATCATCATATCATCTACCACTTCAATGTTCCTCATAATATTATCACCAATAATGGTAAATTATTTAATAATAAGAACTTATAGGGTCTTTGTGATTAATTTGGCATTAATTTATGTTTCTTCTCACCCTATCACCCTCAAGTAAATGGAAAGTTAGAATCTTCTAACAAAACTCTTAATAACATGCTAACTAAAATGGTCAATGCATCTGGTTGGGATTGGAATTTGCAAATTCCCTTTGCCTTATGGGCATATCATACTAACATTAGAAACCATATAAGTTCCACCCCATTTTACCTTGTGTTTAGAGTAGAGGCCATCTTGCCTCTTGAAGTCCAAATCCCCTTTCTTCACATATCTTTGCAAGAGCTTATTTTTTAGGATGATTATCATCAACATCGCTTAGCCCAGCTTGAGCTACTTGATGAGCATCATTTAGTAGTCCTTACCCATATTCATGTCTATCAATATAAAATCAATCATGCCTACAAAAGGCACCTTTAAGTGTAAGAATTCAATATTGAAGATCTCATCCTAAAAGAAAACCAACATGTCACTAATATGGAGAAAAGAAAGCAAAATAAGTTTGTTTTTAATTGGCTTGGACTATATATCATAATCCATAAGTATGGATTAGGGTCTTACCAGTTGTCTTCTCTCAAAGGCAACCTAGAACTTAAGCCCCTTAATGCTTTGCATCTATGTTCATTCTCGTATTGAGAAGGATTGCATTCACCTTTTTTCTCACTTAATCTCATCTCTTTCTATCCACCCACATTCCATCTCCCTATTTTAGGGTAAATCAATTAAAAATGAATCATGTGATTAGTTTTTATCAACATATACTTATCTTAAGCAATGGTTATCACAACTCTACCTATGGCATGGTTGTCATGGGACTTTCCAAACCTTCACAAGATATATTCCCATGATTGTTGTCACCTAAACCTATTCACACCTAATCAACCTTCTTGTGCTTTTAGTTTTGCCTTCATAAAGGTGAACCGCTATGCCAACCTATGCAAGTTTATGTTAAGAAAAATCAAATAAAAATAACAAAATTCCTATCACAAGAAATCATGGGTCATTCCTAGCATTCACAGACTGCTCCCTTGAAGGACAGCTATTGAAAATCTATTTAAAATTTCCAAAACATAAGGTGGACTGCGCCCTTGAAGGACAACAATCAAAAACATTAAGCAAATCACATAAAATTTGACCACTCTCTCGAAGGATGGATGAGCAAGCATTTGTCAAAAGCATATGAATTTTTTGTAAGCTTCCCATATACATCAATCAACAAAATACCCATTATCAAAATCACAACAAAAGTAAACTAATTTTGAAAGCCACAATTGGCTCTCAAATAACATAATAAGGTAGAAGCCATAATCAAATTTCACAAATAGACTTCCCACATCGATCAGTCTACATAATTTTATCATAGGCTTATTTATCTTTGTTCTTTGGACACCTATGGAAGATGCTTGTGAGTCTCATAATAGGTTTTCATTTCCACTCATCTCCCCTTTACACTATAGGCAAGGGATTTTTGAGCTTACTTGACCTTATATGGTCAAGACACCTTTTAACCAACTAATGAAGGCTCATGCAAAGCATTCAAATGGTGTATGTTCATAAATTTAATCCAACTTCAATATTGTTTTAGTCCATGTCAACAAAGAAGCATCATGCCCTCTTCTTACCTTATCATGACTAGTTGATATTTTTATGATGATGACTATCTCTTGATTATATTCTTAAGTTTCCCATATAATGTTGTTAATAAAAATACCTCATGTGTTTTACCCTCAAAATTAACAACCAAGCATAACCACAACCAAGTATAACCATAACCAAGCATAAGTATAACCATAAAAATGACACACATAACAAAAACATAACATCCATGATCATTTCACTAATCAAGTATTTTCCACCACATTTCTAATCTATAATAATTTGGTATATAATAATTAAAACTTAGAATTCCATAAGCATAACCATAAATCAAAACCATTTCATGCCTAGCTAAGTTTATGTCATTATTTAGCAAGTCAACCATAACATAAGTAATATGAACATCTCATCATAAGCAATATAAACATCCCTTCATAAGAAATATAAAAATCACATCATAGGAATTAAAAATCAACATCAAACCATGAACCATGAGCAATATAATTGCAAAGATCACATATATATAACTCATGAGTCAAATAACCATAGTAGCAATGTGTACATGTAGATAGAAAGACTCTATCTCAAATAAATACATCTCACCAAATTGGCTCACAGGCTAGAATCAAAATGATATATAAAATGTTAGATAACTAGATATATCTATGCCTTAGAGGCACCACTACCTCCTAGTGTACTACTATATCCTGGTGCTTACCCACCTACTATGCCTACTGATACCTTGACTATCCTTGTCTACCGAGATACAAATGTTTCCCACAACCCTAGTGTCACTAAATTAGATTCACCTACTAAGTTGGACCTATATTCACCCTATAAGAGCTCATTTGGACACTATATTAGAAAAATAGCATCATAATATCATATTTCCTCCAGTGTAACTAGGTATTGTGTTGTAAGGGTAAAGTCAAGTGGAATTTCTTGTCTTGTTGCTACTCCTCCTTATCTCTATCTCAAATAGTACCTCTCCTAGGTCACCAAGCTTAGAGAGGTCCTAACCTAATCCCTCTCACCTATAAAGTTGAAATCTGACCCTATAGGGTGACAACCTAGCATGTAACATGGCCACCTATCCTGATAATACCTATACCTATCCCTATGTAGCAACTAAAGCCACTCTTACCTATCTACCATGGCCAACTAGATCCATGGCCATCAGCCTCACACCTATGTCATCTCTACCAATATCTATAGATACAATATAGGTTGGTACCACACCATGTACCCATATACAAACCTAACATCATCTATCTGTGCCCTAATAAGTAGCTAGAACTATATCATAGTAGGAATAGGATGTGGCTCTAGTAATAAGATCTCTTAATCTTCTCTCTTGTATTTGAAGAATGCACTTGGAATACCCTATACCAAGACAAAATATCAATTTAACTTATCAAACGAGATCATATCCACCTCCCCATCTCACCTCCCAAATATTCATCTATATATCTATAATGAGAGTGTATGCCTCTTATAACCATTAGGTGATATCTCATATCATTAATGTACCTAGTGTACCCCTAAACCACTCAACATCATGGGAACTACCCCCTACACTTGATGAAAAAAAGTCACCCCTCTATCACATGAATCCAATGGGGAAGTCAATCTATGTAAATCCTACCTAAGGCAACCCTACTAGCCTTAACACCCTAATATTCTTGTAGGCCCAACAATGTAGAACTAGGCCAACACTGATGCCATACCTCATGTGGGCCCTAAAACCCCACAACTCCTTATATATTTGAACTAAAAGAATAAGAACCAACCAAACACCATAAACCCCAGTAATATTTCCACTAGAACCCCTAGTATAAAATAAGTAAATCTCCCATTATTCAAGTGATCTAGGCAACAATTCAAGGGATAATTTGGGTGATGGGTCTACCCCAATTGATGATGGAAATTTTGGGAGCCATAACTTTTGCATCATAGCTCCAATTGACTCACCGTTTGAACCATTGTAAATCTAGTAATGACTGGAACGTCATGAGATGGCTTGGATATCTTCTCAATGAAGTTTGGTCACCAAAAACCCAATGAAAGTGCCCCAAATTTCAATTTTAGTAATGCAGTCTAAAAACAGTAAGTTTCTAAAAATAGTAATTCCTTGAATTCTATATTATTGTAAATCATGGAAGTCAAACCACTTAATCTCCCTTTATATTGGTGACCTTACACATCCTCTTCAAACATTCAAAACATGTATAAATGAAGATGTAACCTAAAATGGAAATCAGACATCTCTTCTCTAAGATAGGCATATGTTTGGGTCTACAAATTTGATAAATAAAACATCTCTTCTCAGAGATAACATTATTTGAATTATGTTTTTCTTATTTCTTGAATTATATTTCAACTAAAGCTTTCGAGTTTTGGATCATTTTTAATTAATCTTCTCTTTTTGGGCACTATCTCAGGAAGCCCAAAGCATGTCATAGCAATCATTAGCATGGTAATGAGTCTCCTCTCAATTGGAGCCCTCTAATAAAACGTAATATACTTGAATCCTCTATCAATACATCTAACCTAATAACCCTCATCTCCATAAAATAACTTGACATGATTATCCTACTCTTCTCACTTTATGTGGTATATTAGATCACCATGAAGTGGAAGATGAGTAATCCTATGAATATACTCAGGAAGAATATTCATCTCCCTAATCAATACTAAGAAGATGTTTATAATAGGATCCCATCTCTCAATGAGCACTAAAACCATGGATGTAACTTGAGGCACATGCTGATAGTGCCTCATCACTTTGAACCCCACCTCCTCTATGTGGGCCTAGTCAGTTGGGGTCATCCCTTGCTATATCTCAATGAAGACACATGGTACTTAGTTGCGTATCTATATCTACTCTCTATCCTACACCAATACATTATTAAAACTTAGTCACCCAAACCTTTTTACTGAACATACCATTCTACTTTTCACAAGCAACCTATCTCGACACTCTAAATATCCTAACCTAGCCCACACCTAGTAAATACCTATATCATCTCCCCTAAATAAACTAACCTATTTACTTATACATATTAGGTATTCCCTCTAAACATACACCCCTCAACCTACACCTAACATTTAGACATTATATTTTCCCAAAATTTTAAACACTTCATAAAAACTCCTCTACCCTAGTCAACCATCGATGGTCATGGTGATCATTGTTGGTCAAGCACCCATGTTCTCTAGGGTTTCAACCATTGATGATCAGACCTAACCATTGATGGTCACTATTGTAATGTTATCACTAGAACACCTAAACCCTAATCCCCCCAATACTTACCCAATTCATATCTAAATCACCCAATTTTTAATTCTAACCCCTCTACCCAACTGAACCCCTTACCCACCCCACTAATTCATTTTTACCTATAATTTTACTTGATACCCATCAAAACTGCTACCTAGGGCATAGTAAATCAAACCCAAATTTTACCCTACCTTGACCTCCCAACCTAAAATGAATGCACCAAATCAATTTTAAGCTACCAAATATAAGACATCCCCTACCTCATTTCATGGCCTCTACCATGGAGTCACCTATAGATCTTCTCACTCCTACCCTTAAGCACATGATCTTTACATCATATTTGGGCAACACTATGCACCTTAGCTCAATGCCAAATATCCACCTCAGCACACACCCTTACCAAACACATTCACTACAACACAGTAAAAACCCAAAGCTTAAATTTAATAGCAAGTTAAAGACATAATGGGTAAAGTGTAATTAATTTTAACTTTTACATGATAGGTTTTTGGGGTTTCTCCATGACCATCAATAGTCAGGGTGATCATTGAAATTTAGGGTGACCATTGATGTTTTCCCTTGGGGACCCTAACCATTGATGGTCAGGTGTCCCATTTTATTTCTTCCAACTAGGCATCCCCCCTTTTTAGCATGACTAAACCATTTCCCACCCACTCATAGAGATTACCCTATCCATCCACCCTAATCACCTCATCACCTTACCATTGGTAAAATTTGGCCCTACTAACATATGTTTTGTGACACTTTTTGCCCTGGTCCTTTGAGCACAACAACTACATTTCCATGTTAACCTAGTTAAATATGCACCACCTCATGCTTACCTAACCCACTTGTGTCTTTTTAAGAGTACTTCCTACCTTGGATACCTATGATAATTGACCCATTTGTGTTTTCACCAAGAGCACTTCCTACCTTAGATACCTATGAAAACACTAACCTTGTCTTGGAGACTAACATGTGTACCTAACCACCATACCTAAATGTGGTCATGTGGTACACTAGTCACTCATCCATTAAAACTAACCTTTATTGTTATCAACCATTTTGGATATCATACCTTTTTATCCCACTTCATGTGCATATTTTTGCTTTATTACCCAACCTATCAGACACTCTCATCATCACCCTCACCTACCATGTCAAACCTACACCTGATTCCACTTTCCCTCATTGCCTCCTAGTTTGAGGGGGAACACATCCTCTTATAATTAAGGTAATCAACAAAACTTTGACTAATATTAGTTTTTGTTTTGTATTTGGTTTATTCCAAAGCTATATAATAAAAAGGGGCAAAATTTAAACACTAGAAATCCACACCCTACAATTCCAAGTGTCACAGTTCCCTTAGACCACCCTAGGACCACATTGGGACCAATATCAACTTATAACCCCTAAATAACCTAACCCATAGTCAAATTGACTAAATTTAATTAACCTAACCTTTACCCCCTTTTACCCTTTACCCTTAACCATCGATGGTTAGGCTAACCATTGATGGTCAGGGTCCACTTCCTCAACCACCAACATGCAAGTCATCCACCTTGATTTTCTAAAAATAGCCCATATAATTCCATCTATAGATCATTATATGGACAAGTTAAATTTGGAAATCCCATTTCACATGTTTTTATAACTCTCTTGCCTTACCTATATAGGAGAGAAACAAAGAGGTGAAAATGCATCTATAGTTATTATCAAGAGCTTGTGCATCTACGATTTTCTTTCTTTTAGGTCAATTGCCATCAGTAATCTAGAAATTTATCTATCATACCAAAGATTAAATTTACCACCACCTCTCCATCAAGTCTTTAGGCACCATTATTCTATCATAACCAAGCTAGATTTCACCAATAGGTTAACTACCTCAACCATCCACCCAGTTGACTTATAATAAGACAAGTACTTATTTCTCATTATTCATTTACTTTATTTCTATTTTATAATCAACATAGACCTTAGCCATCTCTTGAAATCCATCTTTGGATCTCATTAACTAGTTTTTTTTATCAACGTAGATATAGACATCATAACCATCGATGGTTGAATCAACCACTAACAGTCTATCCAACCACTGATAGTTTCCTTGACTACCAATGGTCACCTTAACTTTTGATAGTCACCTTAACCCTTGATGGTCACTATGGTAGTGAAAACCAACAAGTTGTTTTTACCCATTTGCCTCCAACTAAACCTAATTTTATGTGTTCTTTCTTGTTTATAGACCCCTTTCTGATTTTCTTAAGCATACCCCAACCCCTAGCACTAGTATTAATTAGCATAATCACTATTTTAATCATTTATATAATATTTTCTAGTGAACATTATTTTATTCAATTTTAGTATCTTTTGATTATTAATGCAAGTACCTTCTTTTCTATTTATAATCTTAATTATTTAAAACATGTGGATTGATAGTCCCTAAGGAAGCTATCACTTCTAAGATATAGCTATCATTAGGCAATCCACTCAACTATCTATCTAATCCACTCAGCTATCTATCTAAAAAATAAGCTTTCTTTAGTGATTTCTTATTCATAGGTCATCTTCCCAAGCCAAAGAGGAGCTCTTCACAATCTTTTAATTTCAATGCTCACACTATCAATCAGGTTTTTTAATTATATGCATACTTAGTTTCATCTTTTCCCTTTTTCCAATAATAAGCAAGAAATTCACTAAAACACAAACACTTGAGAAATCACCATTTAGGACTTCAAAATTCAACCCCTTAATACAAATTTCATTACATTCCTCATGGGAAAGAGACCTACAAGTCTACATTTTCATGTTTTAAACCCTTTTTTTAAGCCTATTTTGATCTTTTCAAGCCTGGGATCACTTTTGCATTTCCCAATTACAACTATTATGAGTTCATGACCTATAAACACCTTTGGTAATGTAGTATTATACCTTTCCAACCATATTTATGTAGGTAGACTACACACAGTCTTCAAGGCTATAGCTATGAGTGCTACTTGGAGGGCTAGTGATGGAGTAGCCAAATGGTTTGAGGGATATTAATGAATTGGACAAGATGATGAAAAATATTTGATTATCACTTGTATGCATTAAAACCTACAAGGACTTCAAAACCTTGGTGTCAACCTACAATTTTAACTTATAAATATCTTTTGATCCATCTCTAATGCCACATGTGTCAAACTTGGTGGATGAAAGTGTGAGATGGTTTTTAAGACCCCTCTATACTCCCTCCTATTTATATCATACCTTTAAAAGACTTCAAACTGCCATTTAAATAATAAAAATGATCTTGTGGGATTTATGTAGGGTTTAAGACCACCTCTTGGTCTTAGCAATTTTTCATAAAGAAGGGGCCACCAATACAATGAATATATCCATGAATTTTAAGGTCATTAGTATGCCTTACTCTATTATAACATTTATTTCTGAAATCTCTTTGTGTTATATGGAATGATCATCCAAAATTGGCCTTTATGAGCTTGTAGAGAGAGAGAGAGAGAGAGAGAGAGAGAGAGAGAGAGAGAGAGAGAGAGAGAGAGAGAGAGTATTTATTGCCTTTATAAGACTTATACCTACATTATAACTATGTATTTGACCTATTTAAGATGAAGAGACACACTTAAACAATTTTTTCTTTCAAATGGATCTCTTGAGTCCATAAAAGTTCCTATAATTGCATTTTTTAAAGTGATTTTCTTTCTTCTAGATGTTGAACCTACAAAATTGATATAATATAACATTCCTAACATATGTTAATGTTATATAACTCCTTTAAATTATTTTACAAGTGTGATTATATTGTTATTTTATTTTTTTGGCTTTGAAAACTGTTGGAGTTAGTTATAAGCATTTTCCCTTGCATAAAATATTACCTTAAACTTCATAAAAAATATTAATCTCTCCAAAAAAGTATGAATGTTTATGAAAGGTGATTAAGGGTTAGGATGACTTTGAGATACAAATAAAGATCCTTTACACCTTTTTACAAAGCTTCTTCACATCATGGAATGACTAGACTAGCACAAGATCAAAATAAAACATTACCTTGATTTTGTCAAAATAACCTTAAATATGATAATAAAACCTTAGAAAGACCATTTGAAGACTTTAAAAGGTAAAAAATGGATCTGAACAAGGTTATTTAGACATGACTAGTCAAGTTTCAAATAATAGGGGGTTGACATTTTGACTTGGGCATCAAAAATTGTAAACAAATTGGTGATTCATAGGGGTAACATGCCTGTAATGCTTACTAAACTAGTGGCCTTGTCCTTCCATTGAGAAATGGAGTCACATTCACTCAAAGATATACCTAAATTGACCTTGACCAAGATACGATAGCTGACTTGACCTCCAAACATATAAAAAATAAGACTAACACAAAGCAAAGAAAACAAGATGATTCAATAATTTTAGGAATATTGGAGTCTTATTCCTAGTTTAGTTAAGGGTCTGGATTAAATAAATTATTAAATAATATTTTATTAATTATATTACTAATTTTTATAATTTACAGTGCCTTTTAAACCTTTCTAAAAATATCAATAAATAAGGAGAAATGCAAATTAGCTTAAAACTAGACTGAGACAGCTAGGATATAGGCTAAAACCAATTGTGCAAGACCTAGATTTAGATATCATTTAGTGAAAGTACAATTCATAAAAAAGGACACTTTAAGATCTAATGCTATGGTTTAGGTCCTACCACTATTATCCAAACTAGTCATAGAGATCTGAGTTTTTTGGGTTTTGTTTATTGTCCATGTGTGAGCCTACTTGTGCAATTTTGAGTCCTAAATATTGATAGAGTTATTTATAGATATTATTTAATATTCAAACCCTAGAAATTTATTATTCTTGAATAAAAATTGAGAAATATGGGGGTTAGTGTTTGTAAGATGCACTAAACGTGTATCCACACCCCTTGTGTGGGTACACTACCTACATACCAATACTATGAATATGGATCAAGTTAAATATAGTTCTTCCACTTGATGTGATTTGTGTAATAGTGTTATGTAGATGTAAAAAAATTCCAAAATGAGAGTGCTTGAGGTGGCTAGGGACTAGTGCGAGGGTTTAAATATGTTAGTAGCTATGTTGGGTGATTGTATGTAGAGAATAGGGAAATTTTCCTTAGTGATTTGTTTGTATTCTTGCTTACTTTGTAATATTTGTCACCCACTTTGTAAATAAACTTTGAATGGACTTTTATAGGGAACTATTGATCATGGATTAAATGTATTCACATTAGGCCAACATGATTAAGGATGGGAATTAGATAGAAACAATCATTTGGGCTCAAAATGTGATTGGATAGGAGAACCAAAAATGGGACACCCTAGGGTCTAGTGCTATAGTTCAAGTCTGATGCTCCTATCCTATAGGCTTGGGACCTAGTGAAACAAGATTGGCCTAGGAAATAGATTCTAGCTGAGCTAGAATCGGATTTCATAAGTCTATGAATAACTAGGAATAATAAAAAGGTGTTAATAAGGGTCATGAAAGACTTCAAGAAGGTCCTATGGATTGGGTGTCACAAGCCACATTCAATCTACCAATTTGGAAATTTTAGATGACTACATTTCCCTTCCTCTATTCTAGTGATGTAGCAAAGCAAAATACTAGGATAAAGGAAAAGTAGAAAGTGTACCTAAGCTTAATTATAAGGGTGAAGCCCATGAAGCTATGTGATGCTAAGTGTGCATAGAGAGAGTGCATCATGAAGTGAATCTACAAGAGAAAACAAAGAGTATATCAGTTCTTACTAGACATGTTATGTCTAAAATAAAAATGTATAAAAGTTAGATAAGAAATAGAGGAAGAGAAAGGAATGAATACACCTCACCAAGTACATGAACGAATATAAAACCTATTGTGCTATTGAGTGATGTTGAGTGATGCTAGATATGTGCTATACCAGAAGCAATATCATGAATGGAACTGAGTTTTTAATTCCTCAAAAGTGGCTCAAGAATGCAAAGGCTAGACCTTTGGCTCTATCATCACCTATTGAGTGAAGCTATGTGATCATGCATGTGCTAATCAATTTTTGGATGATATGTTCAATCCCTTTGAGCAGGTGGCTTGAGAATACAAATTCTATCTAGTCCTTTGGCTCCATCATTACCTACTAAGTGAAGCTATAAACTGGTATTGATATGAATGTGTGTCATATGATATGGCTCTTAAATCCCATGAATGCTTTGAAATATAATAATGTGATATGGATAGCCAAATGTGTACTAGAAACTAGGCCAATCTTGGCTATTTTGAAAGGTGGAGATTAGGCTTGTATGAAAGTCACTTCAAAATTGGGAACTAGGCTTATGTGGAAGACTCAAAACTATTTCCAGCCACCTACAGATAGAATAAGGTATGCAACTACTAAGAATGCCAAGGTAATGTACTAAACTCAGAAATAAAGGAAGTCAAATGTGCCATGTACATGCCCTTAATCACTGGTGTTTGTAACATAGATTCTAATCTGGTAGTTATAACAACTACCTAATCTAAAACTAGAAGCAAGAGCCATCATAATAGGCATGATGTACCTAATATCTAGGTTTTTTTAAGAAAAATTATACTAAAACTATTGATTTTAAACTAAACGATTGATGATAAAACTATAACTAAACTTACCAATCTTCTTATTTCTAGAAAATTTCAGTTTTTTGTTATTTGGACAAGAGCACTGAAAATAAGACACCCTACTTCTAGCACGATTGTCTAAGTCTAGCACTATTATCCTTTATTGAATTTGATCATTTTTCTATAATCATCACTATTTTTTTGGTTTGTTATACATAGTTTAGGCTCTGGTTGATGTTTTGAGTGTTTTTAAAACTTTTTTTTAACTATAAGAGTTATGATCTATGTGACAAAACCCTTATTTATTTCCTCCTCTTCTGAGGGTAGGGATGAAGACCCTATAATGACTATCCTCAAAATAAAGATCCCTACAAGTGTGTTATTCTATTAAATACATTATTTAGTAATGATAACCAAAAATATGTCTCAATATATATCATAATGTGTATTGGATATTGTTAGATCAATAGGGGTATGCCTAGATAGATATAAAAATGTAATAGCATGTGTAGTATAATGAATTGAAACTAGAAATGTTAGTTGTTAGTTGTTAGTTTTTAGTTATATAAGAGGGATGGAACATGATATATATCATGGCATCTAAGAAATAAATATAATGCATAATGTGGATCATGGCATTGCAAATAGTGAGAAGCAAAAAATCAACAAGCACACAAGGAAAGAAGTAAATAGCATACAAGAGTGGCCAAGGGGCCAAGAAAAGAAATGGCATGGGCACATGTCACTCAAAATTAAAATAAAACATACAAGGCATTTTCAAATTCCACATACACATACAATTTGAAAACAAATAGGGCTGGCATGAGGGCCATAAACACATAAAGGAGTACAAGCAAAGGACATTGACAAATATCCTACGACACACACAAGAGACAAAAAAGGAACTAAGAAAATTAATCACATATAGATAAATAAAGAAAGAAAGGAAAGCATGTAATATTTTATAAATACAATCACATCTAATGAAGTAAAGCAAGAAGTGAAATTATGCAAGACATGTAGTACAAGACTAGGTAGATATTAGGAAATACACAAGTGTTATATACTAGTGAGTGTCGATAGAGAAATTTGTGTAAGATAGTAAGTAATGTACATAATCACAATAACTAGAGTGTGTGGTATAGGAATGACACAACCTAGATGGTGTAGTCATGTAGAAGATGCCCCTGGTGGGTAGAGATGTTAATGTATGTCTCAAATGTAGAAGTTGGATGCCCCCTCAATGGGTAGAGTGAAGCAATCAAGGATCTATATGCCATTACACACATTTAAAGGAGATAAATTGAAGCATGTTAAAGTAGATAAATTGACATACAATAGCATATAACAATAAAATGTAAGTCTAGTATGGTAGTAGAAATGTAAAGCATGGATAATGCATATAATTGAATTTTTTTTGGTATTTTTGAGTTATTTGTATTTTTTTGATATTTTTGATATATATTTAATATTTTTGGATTTTTGACATAATATATGTACAATCAATCATAATGATAGTATGTATAATTAATTGAAAATAAAATATCTACAATCAATCATTAGGAGACTATGTACAAGAAATTAAAAAGAAGTTAGGTAAAATCAACCATTAGGAGACTATGTACAAGAAATTTAAGAGAATCTATTTAAAATTAATACTGGGAAGAAATAATACTAAAAAATAAGTATCATAATAGACTCCCTATCATGGTGTTCTATATAAAACAAAATAATCATGCATGATTTTGAAGCATGAGGGAATGGCGGCGATTATGATTCTAAATATTCAAATTCAATGTTGGTATCTTGTAAATCATAATGACTTGTATTGTTCCACTCATCATTATCATCTTGATTTTGAACCAATGGAATGATAGTGTTGAATTTTGTTGTATCTAGATATTTTCCTTTGATAAATTATGTTTGTGAATGATTTTCCTTAGAATGTTCAATAAATCCCAAACCTTGGTCACAAACATTATCAACAGCTAGAATATGAGTAGTGATGCCTTGAGCCTACTTGCCCAAACCTTGACTTTGATAATCAAACTATTTTAGATATTTTTGACCAAACCCATACTACTTTAAAAGTTGAGCCTTATTTTAGGGAGATAGATTTACATATTTTTCATGCTTTACCTATGTTTGTGGTACTATTTATTGTTATGATTTTGATTTTGGATCTTTTGTTGTTCTAAGTTATGATTTGGTAACATCTTTTGTATTGTTTCTAAATTTTACCATTTCTAAATGTGTTTCTATGTCACTATGGATTGCTTGACTGATTTACCTTATATAGAGTCCTCATTAGCAATTATCTATTGTATTTGTTTTTTAAATGGCAAACATGAATCTATGTGATGCCCATGCATTATATGATATGAAAAATAATATTTGGATCTTCTCATTGGATGTATAGGAGGTATTTTGATCAATCTAGATTTAATCATTTCCCTTTGTACCTCACTTGAACTCTTATTTGGTCATTTAATGTTTTTTTAATCACTAGTTATAGAGTTACTTTGCTATGATTTATTATTTTGATATGTAACATTGCTTGCAACCAATTAACTAGGTGAAAGTGCATATACATGATTGACACTAGGGTGCCTTTGAGGATTTTGTATTATAGTATGATTTTCCAATTTTGTGATCTTTTCATGTAATAGTTGATTATGCATTTGTAAATATGAAATTAACTTGCCAATACTAGTTATTTGATCCTTTAAAGTGTCACAAGTGCAAACCCTAGTTATTTTTAATTGAACATGTAAGCACATATGTTGAATAGGATTTGAAGAATCTATAGGCTAAGTTTATGAATTAAGAACAATAGTATAGGCTACCTCACCTTTTGGAGGGGTGATAGCATAGACCTGGTTAGGGGGAAAGTAGCTATCACCCTCTTGGGGGAGAGGGGGAGAAGGAAATTTTTTCTTATGCATAAGATATGACATTGAAACTTGACAGGTGGTTGTTCGCTTATGCAATTGATCCTATAATTATGTAAGGATTTTATTCTTTATTTAATTACAAATTATAGAGAGATATCATGTTAAATAAGTAATTAGAGTTATGAGTTGTATATAAATACGATTATAAAGAATATTCCACATGAGAGATAACAAACAAGAGATAGAGAGCATGGAATTTTGCACTGATGCATACAAAAATTTGAATTGTAACATAACATTTCCAACATCTTTAGAAAAATAGAGTTAGAAATTATTCTACATGAGAGAGAGAATATGCACAATAAATATTGAAATATTGTACATTTTTAGCACTAAATTTTTTAATATCATCCCTTATTATAAGAAGCATGAAAGGAAAATAATGAAGCTTTGCATAAACATATAGTAAACTTCATCGTTCATATACATGATAGGACTGAGTATGGATTCCTTATTATTTGCAAGAAATGTTATTAAATGAGTGAAATCTATTTTGGATTTTTATGTGAAATCTAATTTGGATGTAAGGTGATACCTCAAAAGCATTGGACCTAGTATATGAAACTAGGGTTTGAAAGAAAATGATTTTAAAAATTACTATGGTAAATTTTAAAAATAAATGTGAATTTCTAATTTAAATATGCAAGAAAAAATTAGCAAACTATTGGAAAAATTGAGACCTAGTATAAGCAATTGGGGTTTGAAAAAAATAATTTTAAAAAATTACCAAGGTAAATTTTAAAAATTATTATGAATTTTTGATTTAAATATGCAAGAAAAATTAGAAAATACTAGGAAAATCAGCAAGGAATTTTCCCTAGGGTTTTTATGAGCAAACGAAGTAAGTTAGGTTCACTAAATGATTTGACAATTTTGGGAATATTTGAGTCTTATTCCTAATATAGTTAAGGGTTTGGAATAAATAAATCAGTAAATAATATTACAATAATTACAATACTAATTTGTATAATTTATTGTGCCTTTTAAACCTTTCTAAAAATGGCAATAAATAAAGGGAAATGTAACTTAGCTTAAAATTAGACTGAGATGGTTGAGACAAAGGATGAAACCAACTATACAAGATTGGGATAGTGTCATGAACCTAGATCTAGATTTAGTTTGATGAAAGGACATGAGCACTAAAAATAGGACACTTTGGGGTCTGATGCTATAGTCCAGGTCCTACCACTATTATCCAAATTGGTCATAGAGATCTAAGTTTTTTGGGTTTTGTCTTTTTGTCCCTATGTGAACTTTTCTATGAAATTTTGAGTCTTGAATGTCCATGGTTCTCCTTGTAGAGCTGATTTAATATTTAAACCCTAGACCTTCATTGTGCTTGAATAAAACTTGAGAAAGAGGAGGGTTAGTGTGTGTAAGATGCACTAAACATGTATCCACACCCCTTGTGTGGTCACATTTCTTATATACCAATAATCTAAAGAAGGATCAAGCCATATTTAATTCTCTCACTTGATGTGCTTTGTGCAATAGTACTATGTAGATGCAAAATGCTAAACTAAGAGTGTTTGAGGTGGCTAGGGACTAGTTTGAGGATTTGAATATGTTTACAGCTGTGTTGGGTGACTATATGTAGAGAATATGGAAATTTGCCTTAGTGTTTTTCCTGTATTATTTCTTGCTTTATAAGATTTACCACCCCCTTTGTAAATGAACTATAAATGGACTTTTATAGGGAAATATTGATCATGGGTTATATGTATTCATACTAGGCTGACATGATGAAGGATAGGAATTAGATGGAAATGGTCTTTTGGGCTCAAAATGTGATTGGATAAGAGCACCAAAAATGGGACACCCTAGGGTCTAGTGCTATAATCTGAGTCTGATGCTCCTATGCTACAGGATCGAGACCTAAGGGAATAGGATTGGCCTAGGAAATAAAGTTTATCTAAGCTAGAATCAGGGTTTAAAAGTCTACAGATGATTAGGAATAATCAAAAAAATGTTTGAAAGGGTCATGAAGACATGAAATAAGGTCTTATGTATTGGGTGTCATAATCCACACTCAAGCTACCATTTTGGAAATTTTATATCACTACACAAGACAACACACATGTGATAGCCAAGCATTTAGGGAAAACAAGACATAAAATAAACAACTAGTATATATAATTAACCTAAACATACCTTCTTCCTCATGGATCAAAGGGGAATTTTATAAGATCTTTTTCTCCATGAGGTATAAAATGGCATAATGTAAGTTGCCTCTTAGACACTAATCTTGTTAACTTCACCATACTCTTAGTTTCATATCTTATAAGTGCATTCTCAAGTAAATCTAGAGTAGCAAACAAGTCACCTATGAAGACAACCTCACCTTATGCTTCAAGACTTATCTTATGTTATTATTTGATCTTTAAGAAAGACTTACCATTTATCACATTATAAATTATAATAATAACTATAACCTCATCCAATGATGTTCCATCTAGGCATTATTCATTAGCCTCCATGACATCTTGAGTGATATCATGTTGCTTATCAAGTACTACAAGTTCATCAAGCTCTTCAAGGACTTTTGTATACTCATTCCAAGATGCATCATGATCTTCAATGGATGTTTCTTGATAAACCTCCTCATGAGAATTATGTTTAATAAGAAATGTACCTTTGTAAAGGGGTTCAATTTATTGATGGGACTCAATGTAATGTTGTAAATCCTAATTTGGCTCTTACCCTTGATCAATCTAAGTGAAGCCAACTTGAATAGCATCATCATCTTTCTCTTTAAGATTTATAGGGATATCAAGAATGGTGAGTTACTTTGTGTAATCATGATGTAATTAGGAGTCAACCTCTTCAATTTAAAAATTTTGCTCATTGGTAACCATTTAAAATTCATCCAAGACCTCACCTTGTTCAGCTAAGATGTTTACTACTTCAAGATCAGATGTAACTTAATCAACTTGTACTCCTTTAATATTCCCATTCACTTCATCTCTAAAAACTTATTTGTATTTATATTCTCAGAGTAGAGTACCAATGAGAATATCCTCATCAAGTACACTTGAATTATATTCAATATCTACAACTACAACTTGATCTTCTACATTTACCTCCCATATGACTAGTTCCTTCTTAAAGAGTGAGATGGTGGGAGGGTGATGAATATGTTCATAAGTTAGCTTGGGAACTAAGAGAGCACTCTTGTAAATTGAGGCATTGTGGATGGAATATTATTCAAAAAATTATTAAAGAGAGATAAAATTTAGTTGTGCTATGAGTTTTTCATTCTTCTAAACAAGTACTTAATTCTTCTTATAGCCTTCTTGAGGTTCATGTATAGCTACAACTTGATTTTCAACCTTCTCAACTAAGACCTCTTTCTTATTTTGGATGATTTCTTGATATAACTCCAAGATGGAAAAAATTTAGGTTATTAAGGATAGAGAATGCGGATTGAATATGCAAAAATTCCTATTTGTCTTAAATTTCCAAATCTAGGCATGATATAAGCTCTATAATTTCAAATTACAATGCTTAAATTTTCTCATCTATACTCTTTTAGATTAGATTTTCTTGAGGAATGAAGGTTGTAACTTTGGGTGTAGAAGATGTAAAATAAGTTTATTTTTTTTATTGGATATGATTCTTCTCCCATAATATTAACTTATCCTCTATTAATTATATCGTCTCTTTAATATCTTGCTTCTCATTGGATAGATGGTCTGCTTCTTCATTAGTTGGCCACCCACCCCAAAAGTCTTGTAATAAATCTATTGTATCATCAATGGAATAGATATGGAAAGTTAGACAAAGATATAATTCTCTTTCAATCCATATCATCATCCTTCCATAGTCTAATATGATTTGTTTGAGTCTTGATAAGAAATAAGTAGGAGCAACATAATTTTGAAAATGTTGATTAGAGATATAGTTAGGATTCCAAGGAGGATAATTTGGAGTTGAATGGGGTATATAGGAATATTTATAAGACTTATATGAATAATCATACTACTAATAAATATTAGTACACTACCAGTATGGATATTGATAAGAATGATGAGGCTTATTAACGGGCTAATAAGGATCATGGTGAGGTTAATAAAGAGTACCATAGGCTTTAGATGCCTCATATATTTGAATGAAATTTAAATATACTTAAAAATCATCCATAAAAACCTCATCAAGATATTTAATTTAATATACAACTTACTTTGAAGTGCCTAGGCTACTAGAACCAATTGATTGAGCTCAGAGTCACCATTGATGTTTTTGGATGCCTCCAAAGGCTAATATGTGGGAGGATAACACCAACAATCATTCAAATATTTTAGAAAATGTCCCACTGGGTGTTATACAACTATTATTACCCAAATTTTCACCCTTGGAATATTATTCAAGCCTTGCAAATTTGGGGTAACATGGAGACAATCCTAGGTTGTGGGTGGCCTAATAGGTGGATTGAATCTCTAGGTTATAGGGCTAGCTCCCCTTAATGTATCACTTAGGATCATTCACCAATATATAAAATTTTTAGGAAAAGGGAGAGAAACCTAATATAATGGAGGTGATGTACCAAATCTAATTGACCACTACCAACCAGTTGTATGTGCAAATTAACCATAAGACTAACTAGAACACACATTACTCCTAATCTGCATCTCTATAATAGAACTTCATTATGGAGGTTATGATAGAATTTTGGGATAAGAGGACTAATCAAAAGGTAATAAAAATAAACTAATGATTATAAAACTCACTAAACCTTCACATTTCACTTGAGAACTTCACATGACCTTTATAGAATCTCTTAAACTGCATATGTGTGTTAGAAAGGGACAAAATGCCAAAGAAGACTAAATAAAAAACTTGATAAGATAAAATATCCATTGACACACACTAAATATAGACAAATGAGGGGGTGAAATTAGTAGTTTATCATTTAATTAAGGCATACAAATGGATAGGGGTTTGCCATACCCAGGTAGAGGATGAATATAAAGCCAAACAAGGTTGAACTTATAGAGAATGAGAATAGAGGAGAGAGAAAGGCATAGAAGAGAGAGGTTAAAAGTGTTTAGTAGGAGTTACAATAAATAATGGAGTTATGAAATATTATCATAAGATATCCAAGGACATGTGTTTCTATCTTGAATATGCATCTTCTTCCAAATGACATAAGAGTTTAAATCTTTGCTTGACACCTCTTACTTATTATTCAAATTTCCCTTTTATTATTTTGGAGAGTGACAAGTGGCCTTCCTTGGTCATAAATACATTTTGACTCATATTATAACCTTATTATTTACACCTTTAATTAGTTTTATAATCTTTTATACTGATGTTACAATAATGATTACACCTCTTAGGTGTTTTGAAGCCCATTTGACTTCACTATGCCTCTCTTTGCCCAAATAGATCAAATATTAGTTTTTTATTTATGAGTGCACTTTCAATCAAGGAAATTCCTCATTATATATTAATATAATTTATTCCATTCCTTTTTAATCCTATATCACTCCCAAATGTTTCATCTTGCACCTTAAGCTCTCACTTGTCTTAAATTCCTTGTAGCCCTAAAAACACATAAAGCCCCTTATGTATAATAAATTTTAGATGATCCTATGAAAATAGACATATTTTTTAGTACCCAATATACCATTACAATTATGTTCCAAATTTCATGACCATATATTGAGTTCAAGTACACTTATTCACCTATTTTCTCTCTCCAATTAGGCCTCAATTAGGTTTCTAGGCCTAGAAACTAAGATTTTGCTCTAGAATTATCCCACACATGTGACACCATAAATAATTTTTTGATTTAATTTTTCAACCCCATAAAAATTATCCATATCAAATTTTCACTTTTCAAACCTTGCATAGATAGGTGAACCAAGAAATGGTCCAAAAACCTAGTCTTACATAAGCATTCTTACACTACCTTCAATACTTAGTTATATAGGATCACTTATAGGATAAATTTTATGGATTTTTTAGTGATAATTATATATAATACACCTAAATAAATATTATCCAATGGTTTTCATCTATCCATAAGGTCAAACACCCTATTTTCAGCCCAAATATTTATAAAAGCATAACATTTATTACATCTATATAGGTGTAAGTACAAAAAAATATCATGGTGATGGTCCTCCTAAAGTGAGAAATTATTTTTATGTGGTTTAAAGATCAATACAACTCATTTCAATCACTTTGGAAACCAATCTCTCTCATCGGGTCATTTTTGGTCTTCTAGGCAGTCTAAAACATGTTTATCATCTTAATGATGGTTCATAAATATTGGAGCATATATCAATGAAAAAATTCCAAAAATAAAAATTAGACAAGTTTATCTAAATATACCTAGGATATTTTGATCCCATGCAACTTATTTATACTATTTTGAGCTTTATAAGGTACCTCTTGGGCTGGTAAGACTACAATTATGAGGTCTAGGAATAGACAAATGAGAAAAAAGGGTAATAATTCTTGGATTTGATCTCAAACACCTCAATGAGGTGTGTATCATCTATCCTAACTTTTTACAATAGTTTTATTACAATTTTCCTTCATTAGACCTCTTGCAACCTATATTAACGCATAGTTTGAATGAGTAATGTCAGGGTTCCATCAACTGATGGTGATATAAAAAATAAATATGGAGATATGAATCATTAATTTACTAATATTTCACTTCCCTTTATCTTTATTTATGTCTCATCCAACAAGATTAATCTTTCACTTCCCTTTTAAAAACTCATACAGTCACCTCCTTGACATACAGCTCATTATGTAGTCATGACCTCATACATCTCTTTGACTAGTAAATAGATAGAGACACTAGAACCCATGATCCAAAAGTTCAAACACTTGAGGAATCACCATTAATGGATTCAAAATTGAGCACATTAATACACATTTCATTGCATTCCTCATGGAAAAGAGACCTATAGGTCTACATTTTCATGTTTTAAACCTTTTTATGAAGCCTATTTTGATATTTTTGAAATTGGGATCACTTGTAAATTTCCTTTTTAAAATTATTATGAGGTCATGACCTCAAAACACATTTTTAATTTAGTATTATAACTTTCATACCATATTTTTTGGGTAGAGTACACATAGTCCTTAAGGCTATAACTATGAGTGTTATTTGGAGGGCTAGTGTTAGAGTATATAGATGGTTAGAGGGATCTAAATTAAGTGTAAAATATGATTAAAAAAAGTTTCATTATCACTTGTATGAATTTAACCCTATAGGGACTTTAAAAACTTGGTGTAAACCTACAATTTTGACTTATGAAGCTATTTTACTCAATATCCAATATCACAAGTGCCAAAATTAGTGGATGAAAGTGTGAGATGGATTTTTATACCCCTATAAACTCTCCCCTATTTATGTCATACCTTAAATATACTTAAAAATATAATTTAAAGAATAAAAATGAGCCTATGGGGTTTATATAGGATTTATGATCACCTTAAGGTCATAAAAATTGTTCATAAAGGAGGGACCACCAATATAATAAATATAGCCATGAATTTTAAGTTCATTATGAACCCATCCTCTGGTAAAAATATTAGGTCCCAAATCTCTTTGTGTTGTATAGAATGAACATCCAAAATTGGCCTTTGTGAGTTTTCCAAGGGGAGAAATCCAAGAGAGAGAGTTTTTTTTCCTTTCTAAGACCTGTACTTGCATTCCAAGCATGGATTTGACCTATGAAATATGAAGAGACACTCCTTAACTATTTTCATCTACAATTAGATCTCCCAAGTCTGTACAAGTACCTATAACTACCTACTTTGGAGTGATTCTCTCTCTTCTAGACATTTAACCTATAAAAATGACATCATCTAACATTCTTAACATATGTACAAGTTAGATAAATCCTTTAATATATTTAACAAGTGTGTTTATATGGATATTTTATCTTTTTTGACTTTGACAAATGTTGGAGTTAGCTATATGCACTTTCCCTTGCATAAAATTTTACCTTAAACTTAAAAAAAAAACCTTAATCTTTCCAAAAAAGTATGAAATGTTTATGTACGCTGATGAAGGGGTGGGATGACTTTGAGATACAAATAAGGAACCTTAACACATTTTGACCAAGCTTCTTCACATCATGGAATGACTAGACTAGCATAAAATCAAAATAAAATATTACCTTAATTTTATCAAAATAACCTTAAAATATACTAATAGGACCTTATAAAGACCATTTTAAGACTTTTCAAGGTACAAAATGGCTATGAACAAGGTTATTTGGACATGACTAGTCAAGTTTCAAATAATAAGGGTTAACCTTTTGACTTTGGGTCCACAAATGGTCAGTAGTTCATTTTACCCAAAATGATAAAACACACAATTAATACATTACAAAAATGTAAAACAATGATCATAGTGTAAATTATTCCTATAGTGTATATGCCTCCTTGTCTACAAGCCATAGTCTCTAAAAGTGCTAATTTTGGATAATCGAAGCTTCAATTTTTTAAAAATATCAATTGCACAAATGAATAGTTTTTCACCCTTTTATAGTAAAATTTAAAATTTTGAATCTTGATATTATTTACTATGAGATTTCATATTTTTACATATATTTTTTCGCATAGGTTATTTTAAAAACAAAAATAATCCTTTTAATCTTGAATAGATATAAAATTTTCATGTGTTAACTAAAAATTAAGCAAAAATTTATAACTTTACCTTATTTTTAACATTTGTCTCTTGTTCCATGATGCAGGGGAATCCAGAAAGCTTATGTAATAAATGTTTTTTGTGATGATTTAGGTTTATTTTGGTGTCAAAGGTCTAATAAGGAACATAGGATAGTGTTATAATTCCTTAAGTGTCTTTAAGTTGTGTGTTCTTGGCTTGGGAAGGTTTGCTGCCAAAACACCTTATCAAATATTTAAATTTATGTAAGTGTAATTAAGAGTCTTTTGAGTAATGTAAATTCATGTCATGTTGTCCAATGGTATGATAGAGTAATGTAAGTGTATATGTGTGTTATTAAAGTGTATTTACATACACAAGGTGACAATAAACCTAAGAATGTGAAATGTAGAGACTTTGAAGGCAGTTACCAAAATGAGTTAGTTATGCAAAGGTAGTTCTTGTTTTTGTAACAAGTTTTTGTTGAAAATGGTTGTGGAGTCTCATAGAGAGTATTATTTTAGGAATTAGATAAGTTATTTATGAGAATAAAAATAGAGGTACGGAGAGGAAAATGAAGGAAGAATACTGATACCTCTATAATTTTTCAAGAAGATAGAAGTTCTTCATGTATACATTTTGAATCAATAAAATTGTAATGTTTAAAAATGTAAAAAAATGTATCTATATTTGTATTGACCATGTTGTGTGAATTTAATTAGATGAATAGAGTGATTAATATTTCACAAGAAGAAGTATTTTATTGTGAAAGGTGGAAATATTATGCTTTTGTAGGATTGAGTCAAAATATATAGCATTAAAACTGGGAGTTATTCCCCAATAACCTATCAAGATTTTTAATTTAAAAATGGATGTGTTTAAAATAAGTATAGAGGTATAAATGGGTGTATTATATGCATATTAATTGAGTTTGTTTCTAATCTAATTCTAATGTTCCATTGAAATTCTTGCATTTTATTACTATAGGTAGTTTGAGTCTTAAAACCCATCAGATCATGAGGATGGAATGTGGTTATGAGAAAACCAAGTAGAGTTTAATTTTTAAAGATATATTATAAGGTAAAATCATATTTTTATTGCATGATTGTAAGTATTGGATACAAACAAGAACAAGGATAATTGTTATGTGTTTCTTGTCTATATGTCAGAGTCAAGGATCTATGTTGGCATACTATGTTTATTTGTTAAAGCCTAGAGATTAATTAGCATTGAGATTAATAGTGGAGATTAATATATGTAAATAAATTCAAAAAAGGTGACCACAATTTTTGAAAGCATTATATGTGTGTGTGTGTGTGTGTGTGTGTGTGTGTGTGTGTGTGTGTGTGTGTGTGTGTGTGTGTGTGTGTGTGTGTGTGTGTGTGTGTGTGTGTGTGTGTGTGTGTGTGTGTGTGTGTGTGGAAACTAACCATAATAGGCGCACTAAGTATTCAAGAGTACTCTTTGTCTACAAGATTAGTCAATGGATCTTGGGGGAATATGTAAAGAGTAATATTTCATAGTTTAATAGAAACATACAACAAAACCATGATGTTTTCTAACCTTAAATTAATATTTAAAACCATTGATAAGGGGTGAAATAGTCCAAACCCTACTATAGGTTCAAATCAAATAGATTGTGTCATGGAAAACCTATAGAAATTTTTTATTTGAGTGAAGATAGGGTCCATTATAAATAAATAAAGTTTGGTAAATATTTTAAAATATTTAACATACCATAACATGGTCATTTTAACATTTAAAATTAGAATAAAACACATAAGATCATTTTGATAGTCTCTTAGACCTGTAGAAAGCCCAAAAATAATAGTTAAGGAAAAAGTGCAATATCTAGTGATTCAACCAATTAAATTGGATATTATTTTTTGGTCTAAAGATTTTTGATGTGTATAAAATGATTTTAAAATATTTAGGGTTGTATTTTCTTCTTCTATATGTAAAAAGTTGACTGAGTTGTTGACAGACCCTAAGAGACCTAATGCAATGCTAATTGTCAAAGAGAAGATACTATAAGTGATATCTATAGGAGGAATTAATGCATGAAAATTTTTGAAACTATAAATAAGGATATATGGTGTCATAATCAATGTTTTTATTTTCAAAATTTGAAGGTAAAGTTCTAGCCCATGCATAGTTCAATAAAAAAAGGCTACAAGCTTGTAAATGAGGTTAAGGGCTTGGTGAGAAAAGAAGGTAATCAAGGTTATGAGGGTGTTTAAGGTTAGTTAAAAGACACTAAAAAATCTATATATAAATATTCTAAATTTGTATAATTTAGTTAAGTAACCCTGATCTAGTTTGAGACCTCTTAACTAAGACTAGTGGAGGATAGTGAGAGTGAGGATAAAGCAAAAAGAGTAAGGAGTAAATGTAATAAAATGAATGAGAATTAGGATGATTGAGTGAAGTGTTCAAATGATGTTAAGGACCGATGGAATGCAAATAATTCATAGAGAATAAGAAAAATCAATAGATTGACATCAAATAAATAGACCAAGTTGATAAGAAAAAGGTAATAGTGTAAGTGTGATTATAATAATTGGAATTCTAGGTATTAGAGAGTGAGATATAGGAAAAGAACCTAAGTATTTATAAATTATTTGGTATTATATTATAAAATATTCATGATGAAATGAAAGGATAACATCTATCAAATAAGGTACAAGTTTCATTTTATTCTCATTAAAAGTTTTTGATGTATTGATTAGATAGCATTAAGATTCTGAATGCAAGTTGTGAGATGGTAGCAGCCCTACAACAAAGTGTGGATTGATGAATGAGAGAGATATTGAGAAAGATAAAATAAAATATCATGGGTGAGATTGAGAGTTTCCTAGTTAAAGGAAAAGAAAAGAGACCCATTTGAGGTCAAGAGAGAGAGATAGACCAAGTGAATGGTCAAGATGTGGCAAGTGAGTAAAGGCTTGTTATAAATAGGTATAGGTCTATATGAGGGCAAAGAGTTGTTATAAATATTCAAGGAGATGAGGAGAGATAAAGGTAAGAATAAATAGGACATAGTTGATGAGAGAAGCTACCACAAGAAGAAAATGGTACAAGATGACACCAAGAAGAGGATAGGGTTGGAGAGAGAGAGAGATAGAAGAGATGAGGTAGTATATGGATAGGTCGATGGTCATGCTAGAATAGGTGAGAGAAATGGGAATCCCATACTATGGATTGGTGATGAGAAAAAAGACATGCAAGTGGCCAATAAGGTAGTAGATGAAGAAAAAAAGGATGTAAGCAAAGAGATAGGGGAGAAGGTAAAAGAGATTGTTATGGAAACAACTTAAAGCATAGATGTAAAGGTATAAAATAAGTAATAAGCCAAGTGAGTAGCATGGTGATGAAGATAAATAGTGTCTTTAGGAGGATGAGATGAAGATGAATGATCATAAATAAGGTGGGTATAAATAGTTGAGTAATGGGAATGATAAATAAGAAAGAGATTAGTTTGATAGCCTCATAAAAGGCTTCAAAAATGAAATGTACCTAATGGAGAAAGGTATGGAATTTGATTACAAGTTTATATATGATAGTAATGAGATATTAGAGGTAGAAGTGGTAGCTTTGGAAAGAGAATTGAATTTTGAAGTGAGAGAAAAGGATGATATGGTACAAGTTGAAACCATTGAGGAGTTTGTGAAAGATGATAAAGAGTAAGAGGAAGCCTTAGTTATAGAACTATAATAGAATGAAATAACATGGAAAGACATTTGATGATGCCAGGATATGCCCAATAAATGTATAATAAATGACCTCATCTTACTCTCTCTTTCTATTAAGTTTGATTGCATTTTGTAACTTTTATTTTGATTTGAGATGATTTAGGATGTGATTATCCATCTTTTGTTGATTGTGATTCTAAAATTTTAAAAGACCTATAATTCCTAAAAATTGTGTTGGAAAAGTATAGTTTTGTAATAAAATAGGTCATCATCAGGCTAAAAAACAACTATGAAGTGGATTGTATGTTTTTGGAAGCATTGGACTCAATTTTGATTAGTTCTAGAACCTACCAAATCTATTCTGGAATCATCACAGTTAGTTCTAAAACCTACAAAATCTATTTCAAAACCATCATAATTAGTTCTGAAACTCCACCATACTATTTCAAGTTGTCACATATTTGGACTTAGCTTTGGAACTCTATATTTAGCTCTAGTAATCTTTCAGATAAGATCCAAAACTTTTGCAGCTAGAAATGGAACTGATGAGGATCTATTCCAAATGGCTGGTGATCTATCAAGATCAATGATCCCATTAAATCAGGAACAAATTCTTGATTTTTTGAATTGATAGAATCAAGACAATTATCACATAATTGGACATATAGCACATCTTGATTCAACATCTATTCTAGGCATGATTCAATTCCATCGTATCTATGAAATAGTTACAGCCATCAAAGCATCTATATATATGGACCTAGGAATTTAGTATATATATATATATATATGGATAGAGCTATAGAAGATAAAAAAATCATATAAAAATAGAGAGATAAAGGATAGCTTAGTACATTTTGTAATATAGAACATTCTATCAATGAAATAGCCATTCCTATTTTGAAAGCAAATTGAATTGTTCAAATCTTGTTCTAGGTGGAGCAAGGGCCCACTCCTCCAAAGAACCAGGATCTTCATTTTTGTTAGTATTTATATTTCTATTTGTAAAAGTAAATAGGTAAATCTATTAAATTTATAAATGTTTTCAACTTATTAAAGTTCATATTTGTTGTAAATTTATTCCTGTAGGCGTTTTAGATTAAATTTTCATTTCTATAATGTGTGTTTGTTTCTAGCAATCAATTTCATTTCTACAACGTATGCTTATTTACAGAAATCAATTTCATTTCTACATGTGCTTATTTCTAGCAATCAATTTCATTTCTATAATGTGTGGTTATTTCTAGCAATCAATTTCATTTCTGCAATGTGTGTTTATTTCTAGCAGATTTGCATAGTTTGATTCCAATAAGGTTTTAAACAAGAAATCATTAAGACATTAAACCCCCCCCCCCAAAAAAAAAAATACAAATACCCCCATTCAATTACTAAATCATTATGATTCCTCTTGTGGCATATAGCTTTAGACACAACCCTAGTTAAATATGACATCAATAGAAAGTTGATTAAATGAAGGGCATGACAACACCCAACATTTTTGGCGTTGTTTCCAAGGAACACTAGTTAGAATTTTCTAATTAGGTGTCAATAAGAGAAACAATCAATCATTTATTAATTAAAGAAATTTTCCCTAATTTATTAGTAGATCACAAGATTCCAAGGGAAGATTTCTCCCTAGAATTTTTGAAAAAAATATTCCATCATCTTATAGTTTAAGAAAGGACATTGAACAAGAATTGGAGGCACCATTATCTCCTACAAGACAAGAAGCAAAATTGCCATCTTTGGAATTTTTGGATCAGTCACCAGAACTAAGTAAAACCATAGGGAGGAGGATTATTTCTCAAGATCCACTGAGGGAAAGTTTTGATTCTCAATTGGGTAGTCAACCCCCTACTCCTAACTTTTCACCATCCCCAAAATAGACCACATACCACATTTATTGGGAGAAAGGATTAGAAAATAGCAGAGAGATGGAATGAGAAGCTGGAAGAGAACTTGAGAGAACCTTTACCTATCCCATTCATATCGAGTATGATGAAGCCACTATGAAAAAAATTTCACCTACACACTTGCCCACATTTAGAGGAATGTCATCTGAGGATCCTAACCAATTTATGTTTGAATTTAAATTACTATGTCAGACTTATGATTACAAGATAGATAATCAAAAACTAAAGTTGTTTCCATCTACCCTAAAGGATTTAGCTATGAGGTGTTTTATGGGATTAACATCTAATTCTATTACCAATTGAGAACAAATGGAAACTATCTTCCTAGACAAATATCAAGATTATTATAGAGGAAGAAATTGAAAGGAAGAATTTTTCAAAATCAAACAGGAAGAAGATGAAAATATGGAAGATTATTTGGACATATTCCTCTTTGTGAGTAAAATATGTGGATTTGTACTTCAAGAAGATTTAAATAAAACCATTTTTCTCAAAGGATTGGATGATAAATCTATGGAAACCCTTGATTTAATTGGCATAGGAAACATTGCTTAATTAAGAATAGACGAAATCATATAAATTTGTAGAAACCATTCAAGAACAAGGGGTAGACCTAGAAAAGGGAAAATAGTTAAAATTTTGAATCTAGATATGAACAAATTGATGGATGAATTGGAAAACTTTAAAACAGATATATTAGTTCAATTAACCTCCACCATGGATGGATTGCAAGCTAAAGCAAATACCCAACTTGAACCATTAGCCATGTATTGTCCTAGATGCAGGAAGAAGCATGCAATAAGGGAATGTCCTTTGGATAAAATAGAAGTATGTCTTGTCTGTGAATCTAAAGAACATGATACTCATACTTGTTCCCTCTTCCACTCATAAAAAATTAGCTCAAACAAACCAATACATCATCCACCATAGAGGAATTAAATTTTGTTCAGAGACAACCTAATCAAGGATAGTTTATGCCAAGACCAAATCCTAATCCATGGATGATGCCATGGGCAGCTCAAATATTACCAAAAATTTGGGGATAGCCACCTTGGGCCCCTCAACCCACATGGCATGCTCAATATTTGGCAAGTCAATCTTGGAATACTCAAGGACATCAGCAACCTTAGGCTAGTCAAGGGAATATTTATGCTTGGCCACAACCTAGATGGAGCCCTAGCAATTATGTGCAAGGAAAAACATATCCAAATTAGAACCAACAAGCCATAATGGGACCTCTAACATAAAATCTACAGATTGAAAACATAGTTCAAACCCAAATGTCAGTACAACTAGTAACAAACCCAAGAAACAAACAAACAACTCCTGTATAAAATACAAAACCAGAAAAATTAGTTGATTTAAATATAATGGATTATATAAACATTCAAACTAGATCTATCAAAATAGTTAGCAGTCCACCTGTTATAATCATTGAGATGATAGAAGAATCTAAAACTCCTAGCATAGTTACACCTAAGGAAGATTACAAAGAAAAAGATAAGGAACAAAAAAAAATTCTACTAAGATTCCATTTCCAGAAAGACTTAAAGAAACCATAGAACTTAAGGAATCTGAACTAGTGTAGGAACTAAGAAGATTGAATATTGAAATACCATTTTTAAAAGCAATTAAGGATATTCCATAGTTAAACAAGTTAATCAAATTGTTATGTTTTAAAAAACTTGGAAGAAAGAAGCAATACCCCAGGACTATTCAGGTAGATGGGAAACTTACTGATTTATTAGCAGGAAAACTCCTACTACCTAATATAGAGATCTTGGAAGCCCTGTTATTTCTATTTCTATAGGGAATAAGGATATGCATAATGTTTTGATTGATTTGGGTGCAACTATCAATGTAATGATAGTGGACACTTTGAAAACATTACCATTAATAGGCATACAACCAACTAATACCATATTGTAGATGACTAATCAGTCTGTAGCAAAACTAGAAGGAGTTATTAAAGATGTGGTAGTAATGGTGGAATCATGGGAATATCTAGTTGACTTCCTTATATTACATCTAAAAGGTAAAACACTTGTTTATCATATTATTTTGGGGTGACCATGGTTAGATATAGTTGATGCCTTAATTGATTGCAGGTTAGGTGATATGACTATTTCAAATGGTAAGAAGACTAAGAAAATTTCATTATTTCCATCTGCATGACCTTTCATTGATAATCAAGTGAAATTATGGGTTGATAATCCTGATATTAATGAGCAAAATCTATCTTCTTTGGCTATGATAACATTACAATATCATGTACAAGAAATAGATGATATAGTTAATCCTTCATTAAATGAACATCAATCATCATTGGAGTAGTCAGGATTAGTTCTAGAACCATCACAGTTAGTTCCAAAACCATCATAGTTAGTTCTAAAACCATCATAGTTATTTTCAGAACCATCATAGTTAGCTCCGAAACCACACCAATTCTTTGCAAGTGAATATAACTTTGCTCTGGAGGAATGCAATTTCTCTTAGGGAGAGGAAGGATCTGTAGGATCAGCTTTATAGATATCAGGAGATGGTGAAGAATTTTTGGAAAATAGCAATAATGAGGTGTTTGACCTACAACAAGATAAGTATCATAACTCTTCCTATTGTCCTTTATCCAACATTTTGCCTCTAGGAACTTTTGGAGATGTTGCTACATATCATATATTGTTACCACATGCCTATCCACTAAACACCTTAATGGAACCCTTTCAAAAAATTAGTTCATCATATCTTGGAACCAAAAATGTTGAGATTCAACTAGGAAATTTTTTGAATATTAATAGCTAGTTAAAGAATGATGAAGAATTCAAACTGTTTGATGTTCTGAAGAATCGTACTAAAGCATTTGCTTGGGACTATAGAGATGTGAAAGGAATTCATCCAAGTATATGTACCCATCACATTTATAATAAAAATATTAGACCAATTAGGCAACCTCAGAGAAGGATTAATCCAACCTTAAAGGATATAGTCAAACAAGAAATTGAAAAACTATTACAATTAGGTTTTATCTACCCTATATCAGATAGCCAGTGGGTGTCTCCACTTGTAATTATTCCTAAAAAGAATAGAAAATGGAGAATTTGTGTTAACTATAGGGAACTAAACAAAGCCACCTTGAGAGATTATTTTCCATTATAATTCATAGATCAAGTCTTAGATAATCTTTTAGGTAAACAATACTTTTCCTTCTTGAATGGATTTAGTGGATACAATCAAATCACAATTGTTGTTGAGGATCAGGACAAAACTACATTTACTTGTCTGTGGGGTACATTTGATTACAGGGTATTGCCATTTGGACTATGTAATACTCTAGCAACCTTTCAAAGAGTTGTATTAGCAATTTTTGTAGACCTAACAAATGACTGTGTGGAGGTATACATGGATGAATTTACTGTGTATGGAGATACATTTGATGATGCCTTAAAAAATTTATACAGAGTATTAATAAGATGTGAGCAACATCACTTGTCTCTTAGTCATGAGAAATGTTTGATGATGGTTGATGAAGGGATCATATTAGGGAACCATATTTCAAAAAGAGGAATTTAGGTTGATCAAAATAAAATCAAGATTATCTCAGACTTGCCTATTCCTCAAACTCCTATAGATGTCAAATTATTCCTAGGATATGCTAGATACTATAGGAATTTTATTAAAGATTTTAGTAAAATTGCTGCCCCCATGTTCAAATTGCTTACCAAGGACTATGAATTTCTTTGGGATGAATAGTGTCAACATGCTTTTGAAGAAATTAAAGAGAAATTAGTAACTGCCCCAATATTGCAAGGACCTAATTGGGAGAAACCTTTTCACATCCAAACTGATGCCTCAAACACCTTAATTGGTGCAATTTTGGGATAGAGAGATGAAGAAGGAAGAATGTATGTTATTTACTATCTTAGTAAAAATCTTACTCCCACTGAAATAAATTACACTACCATTGAAAAAAAAAAATGGCCGTGATCTATGTAATCAATAAATTTAGACATTACATTATAGGGTACAAAACATTTATACATACAAATCACTCAACAATTAAATATTTAATGAACAAACTAGTGGTTTGAGGTAGAATAATTAGATGGTCATTACTTCTACAAGAATTTGATATTACCATTGTGGAAAATTTAGGCAAATCTAATGTGGTGGCTAATTTCTTGTCAAGATTGACCAGTACAAGGGAGCAGGATCCAGTCAAGGATAACTTTCTAGAAGAACAATTATTTGTTATTTTAGCTAACATACCATGGTTTATTGACATGGAAAATTATCTTGCAATAGGGAAGTTTCCTCCTTTCACTAAAAACCAAATAAAAAAATTAATCAAAACCAGTGCACAATTTAAATGGTTAAATGGAATGCTATTTAAATGTGGTCCTAATTTGGTTTTATGCAGGTGTGTAAGAGAAGATGAAATTTTTGACATCCTCCAGGTATGTCATGATAAACCAAGTGGAGGACACTATTCAGTGAAAATAATGTCTCACAAGATACTTAGCATTGGGTACTATTGGCCATCTCTGTACAAAGATGTGAAGAGATATATCAGGTGGTGTGATCCTTGTAAAAGGATAGGTTAGCCAACCATTACCAATGAAATGCCTCTACAAACACAAGTAGTGATTAAACCATTTGAGAGATGGGGATTGGATTTTGTTGGACCTTTTAATCCTCCTTCACAAGAAAAAGAGCATATTATTGTATGTATTGATTATGTAACAAAATGGGCCAAAGTGCAGGCTTTAAGAAATTCCACTGAAGAAGCAGTTTTTGATTTCCTTTGGCACAAAATTATGGTAAAATTTAGACCACCAAGAATCTTAGTTTCAAATTAGGGACCATAATTTATGTCCAATATGATCCAAGCCTTCACAATGTATTATCAGATCAATCATAGGAAGTCATCTCCCTATCACCCGCAAGCAAATGGATAAGTTAAAGTAACAAATAGAGAATTAGAAAACATCCTCACTAAAATAGTTGAAGCTAAAAGAAGAGATTGGGTAAAAAGACTACCTAAAGCTATCTAGGCTTACAATACAACTTGGAAAACCACACTAGGGTTTTCATCATATGATTTAGTCTATGGGAAAAATTCATTGTTGCCTATTGAGTTTGAACTATAGACATTGAGGACAATAGCTAAGGTGGGAATTGAATTGGATGTAGCTCAAAAGGAAAAAATCCTTCAACTCAATGAATTAGATGAATTTAGAATGGAATCACTTCACTAGATATAGATAATCCAAGGTCAAAGGAAGTAATGGCATGATTCACATATCAAGGAAAGACAACTCAAAGTAAGAGACTAGGAATTGTTGTTTGATTCTAAGTATCAACAATTCAAAGGTAAATTAAGAACCAGATGGTTGGGACCTTATCAGATCAAGCAGATATTTGACAATGCTTCTATCTAGTTACTTCCCATTGATGGTAGCAAAAGAATACTCTTGTTCAATGGACACAGGCTAAAACTTTATAGGAAGCCTCCTACTAATGATGAATTCTTAAAGTAGGTTGAAGCAAAAAAAGAATTTTATCATATGGAAGAATCCAATTCTTCCAAAATGATCAAATAATCAGATGAAAAGATCCAAAATAAAGGGAAGAGAATGAAAACTAGTAAATGGCATTCTCTTCCCCCAAAAAAAGAGAGAGAATGAAAACCAGTAAATGGCGTTCTCTTCCCAAAAAAAATAGTGATGATGGTTGATCTTCTCAAATAAATGGCTAATTCAAATAATTTTTTTTTTTGAATTCTAATTATTTTCTAACCATTTTTTAGGGATGATGTGTCTGTATGATGGAGGGATTACATCATCAAGGATGGTAATTATGTTTTTAACCTATTAAAGGTTTAATGAAAGTTTGCATGTGTGATTAGACTTGATTTAGAAAGATTAGTATGATGAGTCATCTATTATACATCATGGTTAAATGTGCAAAATCATGAGAAGGATATTGATGATGGAATGAGTTGGTGGATAACCATAAAGAATCATTATTATGATTTAAGCTACTAAATCTATCAATTTTGTAGCTGAGTACAGTAGTTTTGTAGCTGAGTACAATAATTCTATAATCAAATTTGCCAAACTAGTAACTAAATCTGCTAGTTTCACAACCATAATAATCAGTTCTGTTGATACAAAAATCAATTTTCAGCTCACCTGTGAAAGATTCAAAAGCAAAAAATGAAAAAAATAATGAATCATGGGAATCAAAAAGAAGTCAGAACTAGACAATGATACCCAACTCCTTGCAAATGAAGAAGTAGCAAATATCTTTCAACAGGTGAGATGGCTAGATTTTTCGAGGAAATTTTCCAAATACAATGATAGACTAGTAAGATAATTTATTATTAATTTAGAGCAAACAAGGACAAAGGTTAAGAAGGTTTTCATTCCTTTTTATGTGAATATCATAAGTGAGATGTCTAGAATACCTATAATGCATGTCCTAAACCCTGTCAAAGGAACATTGAAAGATCTGGTTGAAACCCTATTAAAAGAAGGGGAAGTTGAACCCTAATATATTTATAATACAAAGAAAATCATCAAAGGAGTTAAGAGGGCCAAATTGCCTAAACCCTTTCATAGAGTAGCATTCTAGATAGTCAAATATTTAACCTGTGATGGACAATTTGGGACAGTAGGAAAAGAAGTCCTAAAAATCCTTATACACCTTAGATATGGAGCCAAAAAACTAGAATATATAGTAAACCTCCCACGGTTTCTTTTTGACTCCATCCATACCATGGCCCAAAGGTATTCTTGGGGTGTAGGAACAATTAGACATCTTGGGTTAGTGCATTTGGTATGCCAACACCATTTCCTTTCCAAGAAAAATGGGGAATAAATGTGGGACAAATTTCTTGGCAAATTTGGACAAAAACCTGGTATTCCCAAAAGAACAATAGCAACCCCTCCTGCTCCTTTAGTTCATTTAAAAACTGCTACCATTGCTGAAGAAAAGAAAAGATTAAGGGAAGAGGAAATACCAAAAAAAATAAAATATGGAAGAAAAATTAAAATTATAGACCCTACTGTACTTTCTCAAGCCATTTCTTCTTCTGTTGAGGCTATAGAAGAACTAGTACCTGTCTCTGACAATGACAGTTCACCTAGACCTAAACAAAAGGTGAAAACCAAAAGATGTTCTAAAAGGAGACCTATGTTTACACATTTTGAAGCTCCTCAAGAAAGAAAACATCATAAAAATTATAAAGAAAGTTTAGAGGAGCTGGAAGAACAAGAAAGGTTTGAAATTGAAGCTACTAATATTTTGGGCAGCATGGCTATGACTCCTAGACCAAGCCAAGTAGAAAAGGAAAAAGAAGAAGAAATATTTGAGGAGCTAGTTTTCCAAGAAATGGGTGAGACTGCAGCACTATCACATGTAGAAGATGAATAGGAATCTTAGATAAGGAAAGGGAAATTCCCTATGGTGGAAGAGGAATGCTCAACTCCCCAAGAACTTTCAAAAAAAGAACAAAACCAACAGATTAAACAGGCTCTATTTTTGTCTAGAGTAGAACTCATTATCAAAGAAAAGGATGAGGAATTGAATTTCCTCAGACTCAAGTTAGAACATAAGGAAATGCTCCTTGAAGAGTTAACAAACTAGTTTACAGCCAAGAATGAGGAATTAGCAGAAACTAAAAGGCAACTAATGGAGAATGAGTAAAAATATACAAGATAGACATCTATGTCAATAGTCTCTGCACAGACTGAATTGACTTATTTTCCACTCAAATAGTTATGGGATGACATATGTAGAGAACTCAGTGAAATCAAAGCATCCAATGCAGACTTGAAAGGAAAACTGGCAGAAGAAGAGAAAGCAAGAAAAGAATGGGAAGACAAATTTTATGAGGAAAATGATAAGTATAAATGTCTTGTGAAAATACAAATAGTTTTTATGATGAGTGAGAAGTTGCTTGCATGCAGAAGACCTTTTTATAGCATGTTTTTAGAAGAATAATTCATTCACTGGTAGTTGGTAAGGATAGCATGTGGCCTTCCACATGAAATAAAAGATGAAGTTGATTTCTCGGCCACCTACTCCTTATCTAATATAGAATAGAAAAACCTTCTTTGCGAATTTTACCTCTACAATTTTATGTTAGAAAGAAATATAGGTTTTATGATCAATTTGTATGTAGGAGAAAGCCAACTTAACGCATTTGTCTCTATTCTTCAAAATTAGATTGCATGGAAAGAAAGGGAGTCAGAGCATTGGTCAAAGGCTAGTTCATCTGGTCTCTATATGAGAATTCATTATGGTAATCCATCTGCCTTTGCTACATATTTTGAATCCCATGCATTTGATGATAAATTCAAGGAACCTTATCTTTTCAGTTTACAACAAAGCATGGATGTCTTCACCTCCTATGAAAGGGCAAATTCTGATAATATCTATGATGCATGTTTAAAAAAATGAAAATTTCTCCCAGTGGCATTGAAAAGAAGGGAAGTAATATCCCCTTCAAATTTGATCTAGAGTTTAGAAAGGGCAAAAGCTTTATGCACAATAATTCCCCCAATCAATGAAACTCCCTTGAGCATATGGATAGGAATGTGGACAAGGCCACCTCTACTTCTCACCCCCATATCTACTTGGAAAAATAGAGAACCTCAACATCCCACTCAATTTGAGGAATGGAAAATAAAAGTAGAAGTAAGAGTAGGGTATAGTACTTCTGAGTCAAAGCATTGGGATATTTAGTTTCAGCCATTTGATCTAAGTAATCAAATGGAATGCAAGATATATAATCCCAAATTTGAAAATGAAATTTATAAATGGACTTACAAAAAAGTATTGGGGAAATGATGATGCCAAGATATGCCCAATAAATGTATAATAGATGACCTCATCTTACTCTCTCTTTCTATTAAGTTTGATTGCATTTTGTAACTTTTATTTTGATCCAAGATGATTTAGGATGTGATTATCCATCTTCTGTTGATTTTGATTCTAACATTTTAAAAGACCTATAATTCCTAATAAGTGTGTTAGAAAATTATAGTTTTGCAATAAAACATGTCATCATCAGGATAATGAACAAATATGAAGTGGATTTCATGTTTTTGGAAGCATTGGACTCAATTCCAATTAGTTATAGAACCTACAAAATCTATTCTGGAATCATCATAGTTAGTTCTAAAACTTGCAAAATCTGTTCTGAAACAATCATAGTTAGTTCCAAAACTCCACCATACTATTTCAAGTTGTCACATTTTTGGACTTAGCTCCAGAACTCTATATTTAGCTCTGGTACTCTTTCAGAAAAGCTCTAGAACTTTTGTGGCTAGAAATGGAACTGATGAGGATCTATTCCAAATGACCAGTGATCTATTAAAATCAATGATCCCATTAAATCAGGAATAGATTCTTGATTTTCTAAATTGACAAAATTAAGACAATTATCACACAACTAGACATCCATCCACATCTTGATTTAACATCTATTTCGGGCATGATTCAGTTCCATCATAAATATGAAATAATTATAGCCATCAAAGCATCTATATATATAGACCTAGGAATTTAGTAAAAATATATATATGGATAGAGATATAGAAGATTAAAAAAATCATAGAAGAATAGAGAGATAAAGGATAGCTTAGTACATTTTGTAATAAATAACATTTTATCAATGAAATAGCCATTCCTATTTTGAAAACAAATTGAATTGTTCAAATCCTGTTCTAGGCGGAACAAGGGCCCACTCCTCCAAAGAACTAGGATCTTCATTATTGTTGGTATTTATATTTCTACTCACAAAAGTAAAGAGGTAACTCTATTAAATTTATAAATGCTTCCAGCTCCTTAAAGTTAATATTTGTTGTAAATTTGTTCCTGTAGGCATTTTAGATTAAATTTTCATTTCTACAAATGTGTTTGTTTCTAGCAATCAATTTCATTTTTCTAATGTATGCTTATTTCCAGCAATCAATTTCATTTCTGTAATGTGTGCTTATTTCCAGCAATCAATTTCATTTCTTCAACGTGTGTTTATTTCCAGTAATCAATTTCATTTCTACAACATGTGTTTATTTCAAGCAGATTTGCATAGTTTGATTCCAATAAGTTTTAAACCATGAAATCATTAAGACATAAAACCCCCCACAAAATAAATATAAAAATATCCCCATTCAATTACTAAATCTTTACGATTCCTCTTGTTTCATATAGCTTTAGACACAGACCTAGTTAAATATGACATCAACAAAAATTTGATTAAATGAAGGGGATGATGACACCCAACAACATTGTCATTGTTTTGGTTGAAATCATGGTGATGATAGTGTGGAAAGATAACAATGCATGTATAATTATAGTTGCAATGGTGTTTGGGGGCCTATACAACTCTTGTAATAGAGTTAAAGAGCCAAGAGAGACTGTACATGAAGTGCAAATAGATGGTGCAAGTAAGCAAGGAAGGAGAGTGGTATTAGACTGAGGTAAAAAAAAGTAAAGAGGAGTAGTTGGAGCATGAAGGACCAAGATCAGTAAAAGATAATCCTAGAGAGATGAATTGGAAGAGGCATAAAAGCATTTAATAATGCATTAGAGCTCAAATGCATTATTCCCTATGAGTATGATGCAGGGGCATCCAAAAAGCTTATATAGTAAATGTGTTTTGTGATGATTTAGGTTTAGTTTGAATTCAAATGTCAAATAAGGACCATAGGATAGTGTTATAACGTCTTAAGTGTCTTTAAATTTAGTGTTCTTGACTTGGGAAGTTTTCTTACCAAAACACCTTTTTAAATATTTGAATTTGTGTAAGTGTAATTAGGAGTCTTTTGAGTAATGGCCAGTCATACCATGTTGTCTAATGGTATGATAGAGTCATATAGGGGGATAGGTGTGTTATAAAAGTGTCTTTTCATACACAAGGTGATAATAAACCTAAGAATGTGGAAGGTAGAGCCTTTAAAGGTAGTTGCCAAAATGAGTTAGTTATACAAATGTAGTTTTTTGTTTTTGTAACAAGTTTTGGTTTAAAATGGGTGTGGAGTCTCATAGAGAGTCTAATTTTAGGAAGTAGATAATTTATTTATGAGGCTATAATAGAGTTACGAATAAGAAATGAAGGAAGAATACTTATACCTTTATAATTTGTCAAGAAGATAGAGTTCTTCAGGTATACATTTTGAATCAATAAAATTGTAATGTTTAAATCTATAAGGAACTATCTCTATATTTGTATTAACCATGTTGTGTGAATTTAATTAGATTAATAGAGTGCTTAAGATTTCATAAGGATAAGTATTCTGTTGTGAAGGTGGAAAGATTATGCTTTTGTACAATTGAGTCAAAATATATAGCATTAAAATTGGGAGTTGTTGACCAATAAGCTATCAAGAGTGTTAATTTGTAAGGGGAGGTGTTTTGAATAAGTAGAGAGGTTGAATGGGTGTATTATATTCATAATAACTGAGTTTGTTTTCAATTTATTTCTAAAGTTCCATTGAAGCTCTTGCATTTTATTACTATAGGTAGTTTGAGTCTTAAAACCCAATTAATCATGAAGATGGAATGTGGTTATGAGAAAATCAAGTAGATTTTAATTTTGAAAGAGATATTTGAAGGTAAAATCATCTTTTTACTATATTTTTATTTCATGAGTGTAATAATTAGATACAAACAAGAACAAGGATAACTTCTATGTGTTTCATGTTTGTATCTCAGTGTCAAGGATCTGTGTTGGCATAATATGTTTATTTGTTAAAGCCCAGAGATTAATGAGCATTGATTTTAATAATGGATATTAATGCATGTAAACAAGGTCAAAATTTTTTTCCATAGGTTTTAAAATCATTACATATATTTTTTTTTTGGAAACTAACCAGAACAGGGGCACTAAGTATTCAAGATTTACTCTTTATCTGCAAGATTAGTCAATGGATCTTGGGGGAATATGTAAAGAGTAAGATTTCATAGTTTAATAAAAACATACAGCAACACCATGATGTTTTAAAATCTTAAAGGAATATTTAAAACCATTGATAAGGGGTGAAATAGTCTAAACCCTATTGTAGGTTCAAATCAGATAGACTGTGTAAAGGAAACCCTATAAAAATTTGTGATTTGAGTTAAGATATGGTCTATTATTAATAAATAAAGTTTGGTAAAGATTTGAAAATTTTTAACAGACCCTAACATGGTCATTTTAACACTTTAAAGTAGAATAAAATGAATAAGATCAATTTGATTGTCTCTCGGACCTATAGAAAGCCCAAAAACCATAATTACCAAAAAAGTTCAATATCCAATGATTAAACTAATTAAACTAGATATTATTTAATTATTTAAATTATGTTGATGTGGATAAAAGTATTTTCAAATATTTAGGGTTGTATGGTCTTCTTCTATATGTAAAAAGTTGACTGAGTTGTTGATAGACACTAGGAGACCTAATGCAAGGATAATTGTCAAAGAGAAGATACTAGAAATGATATCTATAGGAGGAATTAATGCATGAAAATTTGTTTAAGTATCAATAATGATATAGGTTATCATGAGCAGTGTTTGTATTTTTAAAATTTGAAGTTACATTTCCATACCATACAAATCTCAATAAAAAAGGCTACAAGCTTGTAAATGAGGTTGAGGGCTTGGTGAGAGAAGAGGGTACTTGAGGTTTTGATGGTGTTTAAGGTTAGTTAAAAAAAATTTACCAAGATATATATAAACTTTCTAAATTTATAGAATGTATTTAAGGAACCCTGATCTAGTTTGAGACCTCTTGACCAAGACTAGAGAAGGATAGTGAGAGTCAGGATAAAGCAAAAGGAGCAAGGAGTAAATGTAATAAAATGAATGAGAAGTTGGATGATTGAGTGAAGTGTTCAAATTATTTTAAGGACTTAGGGAATGCAAATAATTCATATATAATAGGAACAATCAAGAGTTTGACATCAAATAAATAGACCAAGTTGATAAGAAAGAGGTAATAGTGTAAGTGTGATTGTAATAATTAGAAATCTAGGTATTAGAGAGTGAGATATAGGCAAATAACCTAGGTATATATACATTATTTGTTACTATATCAGATAATATTCATGATAAAATAAAATTACAATAGCTATAAAATAAGGCACTTGTTTCCTTTTATTTTCATTTGAAGTTTTTGATGTATTGATGAGATAGTATTAATATTGTGAATGCAAGTTATGAGATGGTAGCATCCCTATAGCCAAGTGTGGCTTGATGAATGAGAGAGTTATTGATAAATCTAAAATAAAATCTCTTAGGTGAGCTTGAGAGTGTCCTAGTAAAAGGACAAGAAAAGAGACCTAGTTGAGATCGAGAGAGAGAGAGAGAGAGAGAGAGAGAGAGAGAGAGAGAGAGAGAGAGAGAGAGAGAGAGATAGACCAAGTGAATGGTCAAGATGTGGCAAGTGAGTGAAGGCTTGTTAGAAATAGTTATAGGTCCATATGATGTCAAAAAAAAATTAGACATATTTATGGAGATGAGAAAATAGAAAGGTAAGAATAAATATGGAATATTTTATGAGATAAGCTACCACAAGAAGAATATGGTGCAAGATGACACCAAGAAGAGGATAGAGATGGAATAAATGAGGTAGTAGATGGATAGGTTGATGGCCATGCTAGAATAGGTGAGAGAAGTGAGAATACCATATTATGGATGGGTGATGATAAATAAGACATAAAAGTGGACAATAAGGTAGTATATGAAGAAACAAAGGATGTAAGCAAAGAGAGAGGAGATAAGGCAAAAGAGATTGCTATGCAAATAACTCAAAGCATAGATGCAAAGGTATAAAATAAGCAATCATCAAAGTGAGTATCATGGTGATGAATATAAATAGTGTCTTGAGGAGGATGAGATGAATATGAATGAGAATAAATAAGGTGGGTATAAATAGCTGAGTGATGGGAATGATAAATAAGAAAGACATCAGTTTGACAGCCTCATAGAAGGCTTGGAAAATGAAATGTAAATGATGGAGAAAGGTATGGAATTTGATTGAAATTTTGTATATCATGGAAATGAGAAATTAGAGGTATAAGTGGTAGCTTTGGAAATACCATTTCATTCTAAAGTGAGATAAAAATATGAGATGGTATAAGTTACAACCATTTAGGTGTTTGTGAAGGATGACAAAGAGCAAGAGGTAGACATAGTTGCAAAAGTACAATAGAATGAAGCAACATGACAAGACATTGGAATTTTTTTGGTTGAAATCATGGTGATGATAGTGTGGAAATATAATAGTGCATGTATAAGTATAGTTGTAGTGGTGTTTTGGGGTATATACAACCCATGTAATAGAGGTAAAGAGCCAAGAAAGAGTATACATGAAGTGCAAATATATGGTGCAAGTAAGCAAGGAAGGAGAGTGGTCTTTGACCAAGGAAAAAAAAAGAACAAATAGGAGTATTTGAAGCATGAAGGACCAAGATCAGTAAAAGATAATCCTAGAGAGATGAATTGGAAGAGGCATAAGAAGCATTCAATAATAATTAGAGCTCAAATGTATTCTCCCCCAGGAGTATGATGCAGGGGCATCCAAAAAGATTATATAGTAAATGTGTTTTGTGATGATTATAGTTTAGTTTGATGTAAAATGTAAAATAAGGACCATAGGATAGTGTTATAAGTCCTTAATTGTCTTTGAGTTAAGTGTTCTTGACTTGGGAAGGTTTTCTACCAAAACACCTTTTCAAATATTGGAATTTGTGTAATTGTAATTAATATTATTTTGAGTAATGGAAAGTCATGTCATTTGTCTAATGGTATGATAGATTCATATAGGGGGATATGTGTGTTATAAAAGTGTCTTTTCATACACAAGGTGAAAATAAACATAATAATTTAGAATGTAGATCCTTTGAAGGTAGTTGCCAAAATGAGTTAGTTATACAAAGGTAGTTTTTGTTTTTGTAACAAGTTTTGGTTTAAAATGGGTGTGGAGTCTCATAGAGAGTCTAATTTTTTGAAGTAGATAATTTAGTTAGGAGGAGAAGAACATATGTACAAAGAATAAAATGAAGGAAGAATATTGATACCTTTGTAATTTATCAAGAAGATAGAGTTCTTCATGTATACATTTTGAATCAATAAAATTGTAATATTTTAATCTGTAAGGAACTATCTCTATATTTGTATTGAACATGTTGTGTGAATTTAAGTATATGAATGTAGTGCTTAATATTTCATAAGAAGAACTATTATATTGTGAAATGTGGAAATATTTTACTTTTACAGGAATGAGTCAAAATATATAGCATTAAAACTAGGATTTGTTGCCAAATAACCTATCATGAGTGTTAATTTTCAAATGGCAGTGTTTATAATAAGTAGAGAGGTTTAAATGGGTGTATTATATGAATATTAACTGATTTTTTTTTCAATTTAGTTCTAAGGTTCCATTGAAATTTTTGTATTTTCTTACTATAGGTAGTCTGAATCGTCAAACCTAATAGATCATGAGGATGGAATGTGGTTATGAGAAAACCAAGTAGATTTTAATGTTGAAAGAGATATAAGAGAGTAAAATAATATTTTTATTTCATGAGTGTAAGTATTGGATACAAACAAGAATAAGGATAACTGTTCTATCTATCCTATCTATATACCAGTGTCAAGGATCTATGTTGGCATACTGTGTTTATTTATTAATGCCTAGAGATTAATGAACATTGAGTTTACTAGTAGATATTAATTCATGGAAATAAGGTAAAACAATGTGGCCACAATTTTAAAAATCATTACATATATATGTGTGAGTTTGGAAACTAACCAGAATAAGGGCTTTAAGTATTCAAGATTTACTCTTTGTCTACAAGATCAATCAATGGATATTGGGGGAATATGAAAAGAGTAAGATTTCATAGTTTAATAATAATATTTAAAAAAAAATGATGTTTTAAAACCTTACATGAATATTTAAAACCATTGGTAAGTAGTGAAATAGTCTAAACCCTTATATAGGTTCAAATCAGAAAGACTGTGTCATGAAAACCCTACAAAAATTCATGGTTTGAGAGAAGATAGGGTCCATTATAAATAACTAAAGTTTGATAAAGATTGGAAAATATTGAATATAACCTAACATGGTTATTTTCACGTTTTAAAGTAGAAGATATTGAATAATATCATTTTGATAGTCTCTTAGACCTGCAGAAAGCCCATAAACCCTAGTTAAGGAAAAAGTGCAATATCTAGTGATTCAACTGATGAAATTGGTTGTACTTTTTTTTAAGGATGTTGATGTGGGTAAAAGTAATTTTAAGTATTTAAGGTTGTAAATTCTTCTTCTCTATGTGAAAAATTGACTGAGTTGTTGATAGACCCTAAGAGACCTAATGTAGGGTTAGTTCTCAAAGAGAAGATACTCAAAATTATATCTATAGGAGGAGTTGATGCATGAAAACTTATTGAAGTATAAATAATTATAAAGGGTGTCATGATCAATGTTTGGATTTTCAAAATTCTAAGGTACATTTTTGTACCATGCATATCTCAATAAAAAAGGCTACAAGCTTGTAAATGAGGTTGAGGGCTTGGTGAGAGAAGAACATACTTGATGTTCTAAGGGTGTTTAAGGTCAGTTCAAACACATTGACCAAGCTATATATAAATTTTATAAATTGATAGAATGTAGTTAAGGAACCCTGATCTAGTTTGAGACCTCTTGACCAATACTAGTGAAGGATAGTGATAATAAGGATAAAGCAAAAGGAGCAATGAGTAAATGTAATAATATGAATGAGAAGTAGGATGATTGATTGAAATGTTAAAAGGATTTTAAGTACTAAGGGAATGCAAATAAGTCATAGAGAATAGGAAAAATCAATAAATTGACATCAAAAGAATAGACCAAGTTGATAAGAAAGAGGTAATGGTGTAAGCGTGATTACAATAATTAGATTTATAGGTATTAACGAGTGAGATATGGGAAAATAACCTAAGTAGATATACATTATTTAGTATTAAAATATCCAAGATTCATGGGCAAAGGAGAGGACATCAACCGTTAAACAACCAGTTCTATTTAGTTTTCATTTGAAGTTTTTGATGTATTGATGAGATAACATTGAGATTGTGAATGCAAGTTATGAGATGGTAGCATCCTTTCAGCCAAGTGTGGATTGATGAATGAGAGAGATATTGAGAAATCTCAAATATAATCTCATAAGTGAGCTTTAGAGTGTCTTAGTGAAAGTATAATAAAATAGACCCAATTAAAGTCGAGAGAGAGAGAGAGAGAGAGAGAGAGAGAGAGAGAGAGAGAGAGAGAGAGAGAGAGAGAGAGAGAGAGAGAGAGAGAGAGAGAGAGAGAGAGAGAGAGAGAGAGAGAGAGAGAGAGAGAGAGGCCAAGTGAATGGTTAAGATGTGGCAAGTGAGTGAAGGCTTATCAAAAAGAGGTATAGGTCTAGATGAGTCCAAAGAGTTGTCAAAAATATTTAGGGAGATGAGGAAAGATAAAGGTAAGAATAAATATGGCATAGTTGATGAGAGAATCTATTACAAGAAGAAGATGGTGTAGGATGACACTAAGAAGAGGATATAGGTGTAGAAAGAGATGGCAGAGATGAGGAAGAAGATGAATATGTTGATGGTCATGTTATAATAGGTGAGATAAATGAGAAGCCCATATTATGGATGGGTGATGATAAATAATTCATGCAAGTGGCCAATAAGGTAATAGATGAAGAAAAGAAGGATGCAATCAAAGAGAGAGGAGAGAAGGAAGAAGAGATTATTATGCAAACTACTCAAAGCAGAGATGCAAAGATATAAAATAAGTAATCAACGAAGTGAGAAACATGGTGATGAATATAAATAATGTCTTGAGGAGGACTAGATGAAGATGAATGATAAGAAAGAAGGTGGGTACAACCAGCTAAGTGATGGGAATGATAAATAAGAAAGAGATCAGTTTGACAGCCTCATAGAAGGCTTGGAAAATGAAATGTAGTTGATGGGTAAAGGTATGGAATTTGATTGTAAGTTTGTATATGATAGTAATGAGCAATTAGAGGTAGAAGTGCTAGCATTAGATAGAGAATTGAATTTTAAAGTGAGATAGAATGATGAGATGGTAAAAGTTGTAGCAATTGAGGAGTTTGTGAAGGATGATAAAGAGTAAGAGAAAGCCTTAGTTGTAGAAGTATAATAGAATTAAGCAAATAGGCATGAAATTGGAATTTTTTTGGTTGAAATCATGGTGATGATAACATTAAAGGATAATAATGTAGGTACAAATATAGTTACAATAGTGTTTGGGGGCATATACATCCCATGTAATAGAGGTAAAGAGGAAAGAGAGAGTGGACATGAAGTGAAAATAGATGGTGCAAGCAAGCAAGGGAGGAGAGTGGTCTTTGACCAAGCCAAGTGAAATAATAAAGAGGAGAAGATAAAGCATGAAGGACTAGGATAAATAAAAGATAATCCTAGAGAGATGAATTGGAAGAGGCATAAGAAGTATTCAACAATCCATTAGAGCTCAAATTCATTCTCCCTTGGGAGTATGATGCAGGGGCATCCAACAATCTTATGTAATAAATGTGTTTTGTGATGATTTTAGTTTATTTTGGTGTCAAAAGTCCAATAATTACCATAATATAGTGTTATAATTCCTTAAGTGTCTTTAGGATGAGTGTTCTTGGCTTGGGAAGGCTTCTTGCCAAAACATGTTCTCAAATATTTGAATTTATATAGTTATAATTAATAGTATTTCAAGTAATGGTAAGTCATGTCATGTTTTCTAATGGTATGATAGAGTAATATAGGGGGATAGGTGTGTTATAAAAGTGTCTTTTCATACACAAGGTGAAAATAAACCTAATAATGTGGAATGTAGAGCCTTTGAAGACAATTTCCAAAATAAGTTAGTTATGTAAAGGTAGTTCTTGTTTTTGTAGCAAGTTTTGGTTTAAAATGGGTGTGGAATCTCATAGAGAGTCTGATTTTAGGAAGTAGAGAAGTTATTTAGGAGGAGAAGAAGAGAGGTATGGAGAGGAAAATGAAGGAAGAATAATGATACCTCTATAATTTGTGAAGAAGATAGAGTTCTTCATGTATACATTTTGAATAAATAAAATTGTAATGTTTGAATTTTTAAGGAACTATATCTATATTTATATTGACCATGTTGTGTGAATTTAAGTAGATTAATGGAGTGCTTAAGACTTAATAATAAGAAGTATTATGTTGTGAAAGGTGGAAATATTATGCTTTTGAAGGACCAAGTCAAAATATATAACATTAAAGATGGGAGTTATTACCCAATAACCTATCAAGAGTGTTAATTTACAAAGGAAGGTATTTAAAAGAAGTAGAGAGGTTGAAATGGGTGTATTATATGCATATGAACTGAATTTTTTTGAATATAGTTCCAAGGTTCCATTGAAATTCTTGCATTTTCTTACTATAGGTAGTCTGAGTCTTCAAACCCAACAAATCATGAGGATGGAATGTGGTTATGATAAAACCAAGTAGAGTTTAATGTTGCAAGATATCTGAGAAGGTAAAATCATATTTTGATTATAGTTTTATTTAGTATAAGTATTGTATATAAACAAGAACAAGTATAACTGTTATGTGTATCTTATCTATATGTTAGTGTCAAGGATATGTGTTGGCATACTGTGTTTTTTTTAAAGCCCAATGATTAGTGAGAACTGAGTTTACTAGTGGAGATTAATACATGTCAATAAGTTCAATAAAGGTGATCACAAGGTTTAAAATCATTACATATATATTTTTTGGAAATTAACCAGAATAAGGGCCCTAAGTATTTAAGATCTACTCTCTATCTGCAGTATCAGTCATTGGATCTTCGGGGAATACATAAAGAGTAATATTTAATGGTTTAATAATAATATAAAACAACACCATGATGTTTTCAAACCTTATAGGAAGATTTAAAACTAATGGTAAGTGGTGAAATATTCTAAACCCTATTGTAGGTTCAAATCAGATAGTCTATTTCATGGAAACTCTATATAAATTTGTGATTTGAGTGAAGATAGGGTCCATTCTAAAGAACTAAATTTTGGTAAAGATTGTAAAAATATTGAATAGACCCTAACATGGTCATTTTCACATTTTAAAGTATAAAATAATGAATAAGATCATTTTGATAATCTCCTAGACCTACAGAAAGCCTAGATACCCTAGTTAAGGGAAAAGTGCAATATCTAGTGATTCAACTAATGAAATTGGATATAATTTTATGGTTTGAAGTATTTTGATGTTTTTAAAAGTTTTTAAAAGTATTTAGAGTTGTAAAGTCTTCATTTTTACATAAAAATTTGACTGAGTTGTTGACAGACCCTAAAAGACCTAATGTAGGGCTAATTATCAAAGAGAAGATACTAGAAATGATATCTACATGAGGAATTGATGCATGAAACTTTGTGAAAGTATCAAGAAGGATATAAGGTGTCATTATTAGTGTTTTTATTTTAAAAATTCAAAGGTATAGTTCTATTCCATGTAAATTTCAATAAAAGAATGCTACAATATTGTAAATGAGGTTGAGGGTTTGGTGAGAGAAGAAGGTACTTGAGGTTCTAAGGGTGTTTAATGTCATTTCAAACACATTGACCAAGCTATAGATAAATATTATAAATTGATAGAATGAATTTAAGGAACCCTAATCTATTTTGAGACCTCTTGACCAAGATTAGTGGAGGATAGTGAGAGTGAGGACAAAGCAAAAGGAGTAAATGTAATAAAATGATTGAGAAGTAGGATGATTGAGTGAAGTGTTCAAAGTATTTTAAAGATTAAGGGAATTCAAATAAGTAATAGAGAATAAGAACAATCAAGAAATTGACATCAAATGAATATACCAAGTTGACAAGAAAGAGATAATAGTGTAAGTATGATTGCAATAATTGTATTTGTAGGTATTAGAGAGTGCGATATAGGCAAATAACCTAAATAACTATGAATCATTCCATGTATTGGGCACCTTCCATCATCTTTGATAATGATTTTTTTTCTATGATCAACAAGGTAAGTGAAGATTCATATTTTCATTTTATTGAATTTCATTCACTTTTATTTATTTTAGAATTTCATTTTAGTTATATTTTTGGTGTTTCAATGTTTGTTCCTAAAGCACCATCCAATGTTACACTATTATGAAATGTGATGAGATTCAACTGGGTCACATGTATACACATAATATTTTTCACTTTATCATTTACTAACTCTTTATTTTATAGTGACTTATCAAGCATCAATATCCATGATTGCAAGCCTTAAAAGGTGTACTAAGAAAGGGGTAGACATGCTTATGGTGTTTTTAAAGAGATGTTTTTACTATATCATGATTAAATTATTGACTACTATCAACCTAGATTCCCTAAAGTGTCTCACCATTTACCTCATTCCATCTGGTCATCATTAATTTGTGCTAGTTTCCCTATATCCTATAACATCATCCTAGCTAATATCATTCATTTAGTACCTTTTACATTCATGTACTCTATTGACTAGTTTTATGTAGTTTTGAGCCTATTTTATGACATTTCTTCTTTATCATCCTGGCTAATACCATCTTGTGTTATCCAAAATCTTTTGATTATATCAGTTATGTTGGTACTATGAGTTTTATGTGTTAGATTGGGATACATATGGGTCATATTTCATTACAAAAAACATATACACTCTGTTCACTTTGATTTCACTTGCACATATTCCCTAAGTCATAATTGGAGGATTTTATGGTCTAGAATCTTATCTTGATGAATATTATATTTTGTTAGTCCTTAATGCTCAATAGGATTAATTGAGAGTTCCTATATGATGATATATTAGGTCTTTATCTATCAATTTTAAGTCTTCAACCCATAATTTTTCTTTCAAATATCCACTTTTCCAAGGGGGATATTGAGACTTGATGGGGTTAAATGAAGGTAATTATTTTTAACTTTATACCCTTTCATTTATTTACTTAGTATTTAGATTTTGCTGGTGGATTAGTGAATGAATGTGTGTATCCTTGTCTAATATATCTCTACAATAAATTAATTTGGTGTGGATATATGATTTATTAGACTTTCCATATTCCATTTTAGGTTTTCTATACCCCTATTTGGTTGACCATGGCATCTCACCCTAGTTTAGATTACTTTTATTACATTATTTTACTTTCATACTTACTGTCATTACCTACTTTCACCTTTAATTTCATAAAGGTAGAGTGAAATATATATCCTTTTGTCTAATGATTAGGATTTGGAACCCTTTCCTCTTATCATTTGTGACATATAAAACCTTATACTAGATCTATAATTCATAGATCAATATTTGGACTAAATATCATAGGCTCTATTTGAATTACCTTCATGTGATCTTGAGTTTATTGAGATAGGATAGTTGTAGGTTAATCCTAACACATGCATACAGAATGAAACTACACATGATAAATAAAAATGGAAATAAAGATAAATAACTTAAATAGACACACATGGGTTCTATGAACAAATTATGATGCTATAAAATTGGTCATAATATTGATCAAACTAAAATCCTAAAATTTGATTTTGTTTTTAAGGATGATTATAATTAGCCACTACCAATGACAAATAAGAACAATATGACTAAGTGAACCATGTTTTAAGATTCTATTAGAGCACAATGATTATGGAAAGTTTTATATATTGACTTTAAAATTATAAGATGCTTTCTTAGCATCAAAGGTATGGGAATATGGATTCAAATGGAATAATTATAGTTTAAAAACCTCTAAATTATATTTTCCTTTTATATAACTCCAATTTGAACAATGTCACAAGTATATATAGTATATGTAAGATTGTTGGCCTAGGACCCCTTAAGGGTTAAAGCAACATATCCAACACACTTAGAATTGGGGCTAACCATATTTATAGTTCCTCATGAGTGCTCCCAAATAAATGATATAAATCAAGTCAATTTCTCTCCCAAGATAATCCAATGCATGTATATGCTTCTCCATTCATTATTTTTGGTACAAGTGTATTCTCAAGACTCTAATTGATGATGAAATCTAGATATGATCAATGTGAAATATCCTTGAAAAAGTTTGCAATGGATTTTCTCAATGGTTAGATCCATAATTTGGAATAAAGGATACCAATTGATATTTTATATGTGAACTGGTTTAGGGTACATTTGTATATATAGACTTCATAAGACACATTCATATAGGTTGATTAAAAAAAAATAGTGAGTAATGAAAATCAAGGCATGAAAAATAAGGACAAGAGAAAATGACCCAAAAAAATAAAGTGACCAAGATCAATGATCACCAATTATGGTCATGATAGAATCATTAACCAATAATTATGATCATGTTCATAAAAGGCTTAAAAATAGATAAAAAGTTGGATTGAGGATGACTACATGGATCCTAATGCAAATAGTTAAAATATCACAAGTGTTTCTAAGGAAATACAAATAACTAAGGGTTATGATGGATCCATATTTAGGGTAACGGTTTGAAAGTATCTAATTATATATAAATTAGGCAAGTTCATGAAAAACATGTAATGATAATATGGCTGGTTTAAAATTGGGTGTCAACACAAAGATACAAATTATAATATCAATACTTTAGAAAACTTAGGAATTTAGTGAAATAATAAATTTAGAAAATTTAATAATAATATAAATTAATTACATTAGTGAAAATATAGATCTAAATATTATCACTTTATCGATCCTAAAAAAATAGAAGTTTAATGAATCCAAAACTCTAGAAAATATTAGTAAAATAAGATTTTTATCACAAGATTACACATTAGAGAAAGCACATGTTTAAAAAATTGAGAATAAGAAATCGAATATAACACATTTAAAAATGAGTATTAAGTAATATATAGAATTAAATAAATTACATTAATGTCCATGTAAAATTGAGATTATCTCAATGGAGCTCAAAAGTACATCCAATTACAATAGAAAATTACTAGGGTAGAAGAGAACCTTAAGAGTTGAAAAAGTGATATTCTAAATCACTAAAGAAAAAAATGATAAAAAAACAAAGTAAACAAAAATTTGGTTAACTGTGATGAGAATCAAGTACAATTGGAGCATTAGTATTTATATATATGATCCTTTTCCACCCTTGATTTTAGAACGTGAACACCATTATTATGTTGAAAATTATAATATTAGGATTGTTTTAATTGATATTATGGCATATCACAAGAGCATTTTTCTGGAGACAATTATACACATATATCTCAAATGTCTAACAATTTTAGCCATTATAAAAATCCCATTTTCACATACATAATTAATAATAATGTAGGTAATAGGGATCTCTTTAAGGAATAATTAAAAAAAATTTGAATGGTAATTCTTATGATGGTTCAACTTGGTTAACATTTCATCAATTATAAATTTTAGATTATTCCTTAGTAACATTATGCAAACATTATAATTATCATTGTTACCTCTATTTAATGTAGACCTATATCTACCTCTAACTATAGAGACTGACTTGATTCCCCACTATCACATTTTTTATATTTATCATGTCCCTTTTATATATTTAGTATGTCCCTTGATAACAATAAAAAAACCTTTTCATCTAAAATGAACATTAGTAGAAGTCTATATAATCTAAAAAATGAAAAGATAAATTATAAATTATTTTGGTGAATTTATATACAATATATAATGGAGTTTAGTTACGATGCTTTGTTATATGCATTTTCCATTGTACAAAAACAAAAATATATGTCAATAATTTCATAATAATTTTAAATACAATATAATAATAAATGCGTGTGGAAAGAATTTAATGTTTCAATGGCACTTCATCAACCATCCACAATCATGATTGTTGTAGTCATATGAAATGTGAAAATTTGTAACTTGAGTGTGGATAATGAAACCCAACCCTTAGGTCCCTCTTCCTTTATCTCATGACCCTCATAGGCATCTTTTCACTGATTTTCAATCATTTTTAGCCTGCTAGACTTGATCCCAGTTAAGCGAGACCCCTCTTTCCATGATAGATTCATCTCCCTAGGTCTTGTCTAATTAGGACAATAACACCACACTAGGATTATAGCACTAGTGCCACTCTTATCCACTTTTGACACTATTTTCCAAGTCTATTTCTGACCCCAATGGTTAATTTATTCTAGTTCCCCATCCTTATCCTTATCGACCTAAGACAAGCACATTCAACCCATGACTAATAGATCCCTATAAAAGCACATTCAAAGATAATTTAGAAAGGGTTGGAAAATATCACTAAGAAAGCAAGAATATAAGCATGAATATTCAATAAATCTTCCCTATTCTCTACATACGGCTAGCCAATACACTTACAAGCTCATTTAAATCTTTATACCAATCCCTAGCCACTTCAAACATATATAGTTTTATCTTTTCTTACATTCTCATATCACAATTTCACTAAGAAATTTCAAAGGAGCAACTACATATGGCTTGATCCCTCTTCAAAGTATTGGTATGTAGACAACATGCCCACACACGGGGTGTGAAGCATGTCCAGTGCATCTTACACACACTACCCCCCTCTTTCTTGAAATTGGTCAAAACATAATGGAAGATAGGGTTTTAAGATGGAATATTCTCTACAAGTAACTCTATAGACTTTTATCCATCAAAACCTTGTAGACAGTGTCACACAGACCTGGTAAACAAAAGCCAAAAAGATTAGATCATCAATATAATAGTGGTAAAGGTGAAGTATAAGACCGGTGCCACTCCTATCTAGTTTTGATGCTCTTGTGCAATCACAAAATTAAGTTCAAATCTTAGTTTTTGATAGTTTCATAGTCTTTCACAGTCAATATTAGCCTTTTTCTTAGTCAGATTAGCATAGTTCTAAGCTAAGTTATATTTCTCTCTATTCACTTTCTATTTTTTGAAAGTCTAAATAATAATCAAAATTAAAAAATCAATAGATTTATTATGGCATAATTGATTTACTTTACTTAGAGTATTAACTAAATAGGAATAAAAACCCAATTATTCCCAAAGAGGTTAAATCATTTTGGTGAACCTCACTTACTTTGTTTGTGCATAAATCCCTAAAAACCCTAGGGTAAATTTCCTACTAATTTTTCATTTATTTTTCTAATTTTTTACCTGGATAATAAAATCAGAAATTAGCATTAAATTTTAAAATTTCATAGTAATTTTAAAATATTTTTCTATCAAACCCTAGTTGCCCACACTAGGTCCCAGTAATTCTCTAGTAATTTTCTAATCATTTTATGAATTTTTACTAGCATATTTAGATCAAAAAATCCATTCAAAATTCAAAATTTCATAGTAATTTGTCAAAATATTTATTTTTCTAAACCCTAGTTTCATCTACTAGATCCTCTTAAATCACTAATTTTCCAATAAATTTCTAATTTTTTACTTGCATATCTAAGTTAGAAATCCACTTTCAATTTCAAATTTTTATAGTAATTTGTTAAAATTATCATCTTTCAAACCCTAGTTGCATACACTAGGTCCTATTTCTTGTGAGATATTACCTTACATTCTAAAAAATTAGATTTCAAAAATGGATCTCACTTATTTATAATTTTTTCTTACATTTCTTACAAATAACAAAGAGAGAGACCATCATTGGTCCTATCATGTACATGAATGATGAAGTTTACCATATGTTCATACAAAGCTTTATTCTTTGCATTTCATGTTTATTTTTTATAATAAGGAATGATATTACAAAATTCATGATTGAAAGTGCACAAAATTTCAATATTCATTTTACATGCTTTATATCTCTCATATGGAAAGATTTTTAGGTTTATCATGCTAAACATGTTAGAAATGTTATGATTCATGTTATAATTTTCTATACATTTGTGCACAAATACATGTTCTCTATCCCTTGTTTTCTATCTCTCATATGGAAAGATTTTCAATTTTCCCATGTTAAAAATATTATAAATTTTATGATTCATGTGACAATTTTCTATGCATTCATGCACAAATACATGTTCTCTATCCCTTTCTTGATATCTCTCTTTTTGAAGGTTGTTTATAAACACATTATTGTATAACTCACCACTTGAGTTTAATGCATTTTACTCCACATTCATTCTTTCTACCTACATGCATATAACTCATTGGCTACTTTTGAGTATCTCCCTATCACTATGAGACACAAGCAAACACTATCAATTATATCTATCCCTCCTCACTTAAAGCTTGGTACATCTAGCTCTTATCTCTCACCTACTACTAGCTCTATGCCTATAGTAGATCATGCGGTCCATGATATCACCTAACTTTAAAAAGATAGGTAGGTTGATTACACCCATGGATATAGCTTTATCACTCAGGTTAGCACCCATTTAGACATAGTTTCTATTCTGAAGCTTCTTCAACGATCAGATGTTTATAAAGATGTGTCGTATGTATCCCTTTGTAATACTAGAGTTCTCATTTTAGTCAAACTAGCTTATGTCACATCTATCCTCAACACAATGTAATGGACTAAAGAGCAAATTTCCTTTGAAAAAAAGGATTTACCCTCACAACACATCATTGAACAACATCTACCTTTATATATTTAATTGAGAATTAATGATGTGGGGTTAAAAAGAGTGTTAGTTGATAATGGTTTAAGACTCAAATTTTGAAACATTTATTTTCTTAAACATCTTAATATATAACCTCAAGATCTAGACCACTCTGACATGAACATAAGGGGTTTTGATAACATCCCACAAAAATTCATGGGTCAAATAACACTAAATCTTACCTTAGATCCTAAGACACTACCAACTACTTTCCAAGTCATTTCAAATGGCCTCAACTATAATTTATTACTTGGTCAGCCATGGATTCATGATATGCATGTAGTCCCTTCTACACTCCATGATTGTCTAAAATTTAGTCATAAAGGCTATATATACATATTCCCAATAGATAATGAACCTTTTAAATACTTCCAAGTTACTGAAACTCCATAGAATTATATTCCACACTTCAATCCTAGCCACTTACCTACACAACCCCTTATTTGTAATATACCCTTAGACCATGCAACACATCAACAAACTCCAAGTTTCATAATACCACCAACAACAAATCACCAGTATACATCTCCTTTTTCAATTAATTTTATTAATAAAATGGGATATCATGGCAAAGGTTTGGGAAATCATGAATAAGGAATCATTAATCCTATTGAGACATCTACACAACATGCAACATAAGGGATAGGATATCAGCTTACCTATATTCATAATAAGAATTATTCTTCCACTTCAAAACATATAAAGTTTTGTCCACCCACTAAACTAGTAGACCACACTATTAATAATACTTTAGAATTATCATTGATCTATCCTAATCTCATTGATGACACAACCTCATCAGACATGTTCACATTAGATGAATTTTCCAATGATGAATCCCTCCTATAGTTTCTCAGAGCATATGAGGACCTTCCATCTTGCTATCATAAAAATATATTTTCTCATTACACAAATGTTCATGCATACTTCAAGGAAAGCCTAAATTCTCCTCAAGACATACTAGTTGATTTAGATGATACTATTCCTACTACTCCCTATGCACTTGATCATTCCAAATTGCTTAATGAAGAAATAATTAATTTAAATTTTGGAACCAACTAGGATCCCTGCATTGTCCTATTAGCCACTACCCTATGAAAGGAAGAAGATATAGATATTCTTCAATATTTAACAGATTTCACAAAACTTTTTGTTTGGTCTTATTCAGATATTCCAAGAATTGATACATATATAACAGTCCATCATATTCCCTTATACCCATATGCTAAAGTAGCTTAATTTTTTTTTGAAAAATGCACCTTAAGGTGGATCTCTTAGTCAAAGATGAGATCCAACACCTCTTAAATGTTGGCTTCATTCGACCAGTAGCACACCCTGAATGGATTTCTAACATAGTACCCATATTAAAACCTAATGGGTAAATTTGATGTTATTTTGATTCTCAATATTTAATTAAAGCATGCTTAAAATATGATTTCCCCTTGCCTAATATTGACAACATGATCATCGATTCCACAACTGGGTATGAAATATTATCATTTGTGGATGGTTTCATTAGATACAACCAAATCAAGATTACTGAAGAAGATCAAGATAAAACATTTTTTACAACACCTTGGGGTCCAATTTTTTATATTTTCATGCCTTCTAGATTATAAAATGTTGGACCCACATATCAACATAGCATGACACATATATTTCATGATTTGATTCACCATACTATCTAGGATTACATTGATGATATATTAGCTAAATCAAAATAATGACAACATCACACTATTGATTTACAAAAGATATTTCATAGACTTAGGCAATATAATGTTTGACTTAAGCCAAAGAAATGTGTGTTTAGAGTTACATCAGGAAAACTTTTGGGTTTCATTATTTCTCAACATGGCATAGAGGTTGAACTTAAGAAAGTCAAAGTAATTATCAATATTCCACCTCCCACAAACTTAAAACAACTTTTATCCATATAAGGCAAGATCCAAATAATCCATCATTTTGTAGATCAAGTTGCTGATAAAACTCAGGCATTCACATGATTATAAAATAAAGATAGAAAGTATGTTTGGGATAAAGCTTGTCAAGACAAATTTGATAGAATCAAAGAATATCTTCTTAATCCACCTATTTTAGTACCACCATATTTTATAAACCTTTCCTACTGTATATATCAACAATGGATCATGAATTAGGAGCACTCTTAGAAAAACACAATGATCAACATAACAAGAAAGTATTTTGCTACTTCAGTCACATATTGGTTAGCTTTAATTTTCACCACACAAAAACTTTGGCATTACATGGTTAATAATGAGACTCAAGTTATCACAAAATTAGACCCCTTGAAGTTCCTCCTAGAAAAACCACATATTTCCAGTCGCATAGCAAAATGGTTTATGTTATTAACAAAATTTAACTTAAAAATAGTTCTCTCAAAATCAATAAAGGGTCAAATCATTGTAGACCTTTTGGCAGCAACACCACTCTTGGATACCAACCTCTTAGTGACAAATTTAGAGCTGATTTTAATTCCTATTATACTCATTCAAATACATGGACCTTGTTCTTTGATGGATCTCAATGTGCATCTGATGCAGGGGTAGGTATTGTCTTTGTCAATCCTTCTAGTCACATAGTTCCTATAGCATACTGATTAAGATTTCATTACACCAATAATAGTGTAGAATATGAAACACATATTTTAGGTCCATTCACCACATAGTCCCTCCAAATCAAATATATTCAAGGCTTTAGTGATTCCCAACTTATGGTCAACCAAGTCAATGATGTTTATTAGATAAAGGAAGAACATCTTATCGCATACCAAAACATGGTACACTGTTTATCATCATAGTTTGACTACTTTTCTATATAAAGTATACCAAGAAAAGACAATCAACATGTAGATACAATGGCAAGTGCCACATCTTTGATTCATGTCAACATTAATGATGATCAAAATATTTTCATAGTTAAATGATTACAATCACCATTAATATCTAATGTATATTTTATTGCACTATCCATTATAGTCACTACATGTAGTTATATAACTCCAAAATAGTTCTTTGACATGTATAACTTCCTAAACAAATCTATTACTCTAGGCACTTTCTCATAAAATGACAAGCGTAAGCTACACAAATAAGCACTCTATTATGTAATCATTGGTAGGGACCTTTTCAAATGATCATTAAATGAATAATTACTTAGATGCTTGACTTTAGTAAAAGCTAAAATTTCTCTTACATAGATACATGATAGTGAGTATTGTGGTCACTTTAGTGAAAAGGCCATGCCCCACAAATTACTTCAACAAGGCTACTACTGGCCCAACATAGAAGAATAATGTTTAAAATATGCAAATTTATGTGATAAATGCTAATAAAATAGTAACCTACAACATTTACCTTCATAATAATTACAACCATCATCTCTCCATGGCCATTCATGTTGTGGGGATTTGATCTTATTGGAAAAATTAACCCTAAATCCACTGGTGGGCACAAGTTCATCATCACCACTACATAATACTTTACCAAGTCGGTAGAAGCTACTCTAATTCAAACTACTATGGAGGAGGACATTTGTAGTTTTCTCATGACCCACATTATTTCATGTTTTGGCCTACTTATAGTTGCCATATTTGATAATGGAATATCATTAAAGAACACAATTGTTAATATATTGTGCACAAAGTATAATATTAAAACACATTCTCCACTCCATACTACCCATAGGTAAATGGTCAAGAAAAGGCCACCAATAAAACCATCAACAATATTTTGACCAAAATAATGACCAAATTTGGCAATGATTGGCACAATCAACTAGTCTTTGCTTTATGGGATTATCACACAAGTATTCATACACCCACAAGAGCCACTCCTTATTCACTTGTTAATGGAATAAAATCAGGTTTACCATTATAATTAGAAATTCCATATTTCTATATCTCCCTTAAAATATTCTCACTAATGACCAGTATCATGAAAAACATCTACACCAACTCGAGCAATTAGACAATACACACATTCAAGCAACATAACATCTCAGAATCTACCAACAATGTATACAATGATCTTATAAAAAATTAGTTCACACCAAATAATTGAAATTTAATGATCTCATTCTTAAATAAAATCTTCACCATGTCAATGCCAAAGAAGAAACCAAAGGAAAATTCAAACCAATTTGGCTAGGTCCATATATCATTATTAAAAATCTTATCCCTAAAGTGTATCATCTAGCTTCACTCAAAGGAAAGAAACTAAAAAATCTAATGAATATTATTCATTTACACAAATTTCATGTATAATATGTCATGTCACACATTTTTTTATACATCATCTCTTATGATTGAATATACATAGTTCCTTTTCAAATACCTGTACATAGTTTCTATTACTTGATTGTACATATATTTAAAAAAATAAAAAAATACAAAAACATTAAAATATTTCAAAATATAAAAACATTCAAAATAACTCAAAAAAACCAAAAATATTTTTATTTTATGCATCATTCATGCTTTACATTGCTACTACTATACTAGACTTACATTTTCTATTTTATGCTAGTATTTATTGATTTATCTAAATTACCATGCTTCACTTGATCTTCTTTGAGTGTGTATAGTGAAATATATATCCTTTATTACTTCACTCTACCCATTGAGGGGGAATCCTACTTCTACATTCAAGACATACTTTGATATATTTACCCAATAAGGGCATCTTCTACATGACTACACCATCCAGGTTATGTCATTCCTACACTACACACTCTAGTTATCATGATGATTTATATTATTTATTAGCTTACAAATATTAATCTATCAAAATTCCACTAGTATATAGCATTTATGTATATCTTAGCATATACATAGTCTTGTACTAACATGTCTTGCATACCTTCACATTCTTGTATTGATTAATTCTATCACAATTGTATTTTCAATTCTTACATGCTTTCATTTCTTACTTATCATTAGTTTGATGTGATTTCATTTTTATATTAATTATTTTATCTCATGTATGTGTCTAAGGAAATTTTTCAATGTCCTTTGCTTCTATTCATGTGTGTGCCTTTGGACATTTGTTAATATCCCTTATTTGTACTCTTCTATGTGTTTGTTTCAATTATATGTGTATGCAACATTTGAAAATGCCCTATATGCTTGATTTATATATTGAATGGCATGTGCCCATGTCCCTTATTTTATTTTCCCCTTGGCTATTTTTGTATGCTTCTTTCCTTGTGTTCTTGTTGCTTGATTGCTTTCTGATTGTTTGCAATGTCATGATCCTAATCATGCATTATCTTGATTTCTTGGATGCCATGATGGACATCATGCTCCATCCCTCCATAAAAACTAATACCTAATAACTAAATAAACTTCTCATTCTAGTTACATTTTAGTACATTAAATTACATTCTTATATCTATTTAGGCATACCCCTGTTGATCTAACAATCTCTCAATACAAACCATGAAATATCTTGAGATATCTTATCAATTATCATTACTATATCATATATCTTTAAAAAATAACACACTTGTATGGATATTTTTTTGAGGGTAATAATTGTAAGGTCTTCATTCCTACCCTCAGAATAGGGGGAAACAAACATGGTTTTTGTCATAGAGATCAAAACTCCTTATAGTAAAAAATCTAGCTTCTAGAACAGCTCAAAAAAATAATCAAAGGTCAAACCAGGGAAAACATATCATAAAAATAGTGATGATTCCAACATAATTTTTAGTTTAATAAAATGAGAATAGAACAAAACATGGACAATAACACCAAACACTAGGGTGTCCTATTTTTAGTGTTATTGTCCAAATAACAGAAAAACTAGATTTTCTAGACACACAAAAAAAAAGTAGGTTCAGCTATAGTTTTGCCCATTCAGACCAGCTCAAAATCAATAGTTTTTAGTACACTTTTTCTCATAGAATATAGATATAGGGGAATCATAAATGACATGATGGATCTCACTTCTAGTTTTAGATATGGTAGTTGGTAAAACTTCTAGATTAGAATCCCTGTTCCAGACACTAGTGATTGGGGGCAAATGTGCATGACACATTTGTTTTCTTTTCTTTTTAATTCTATCATTACATAGGCATTCTCAGTAGTTACATCCCTTATTATATATATAAATGGTTGGAATCATTTTGAAGTGGCTTTCATACAAGCCTAATATCCACATTCCTAAATCCTTGAGTTCTCGAGTGGCTTCTATATAAGCCTAATTTCTAGTTTTGGAGTGGCTTTCATACAAGCCTAGTCTCCATCTTTCAGAGTAGCCAAGAGTGGCCTATTTTCTAGCATAAATTCAAATATCCATGCAAAAAAAGTTATATTACATAACATTCATGGGCTTTAGGATCCATCTCATTTGACACACATTTCATATTAGTATCAATTTACAGTTTCACTTCATGGGGCAATGATGGATCCAAATGACTAGTTAGCCTTTGTATTCTTGAGCCACCTATTTAGAGGGATTAGAAACATAGAATAAACATTGATAAACACATGCATGATCACCTTGATTCACTTAGTGGGTGACGATGGATCCAAATGGCTAGCCTTTGCATTCTTGACCCACTTCCAAGGAATTGAGCACTTATCTCTATTCATGATATTACTCTTGGTACAACATCATACAAAATTACTTATCATTAATCATCATCAAAACAATTTTTGTATTGGTATGTGTACCCAGTGAGGTGTATTCATTCCTTTTTCTTCCTCTGTCTCTTACCCAACCTTATACATTCTTATTTTGGATATAGTGTATCTAGTAAGAACTGATCTAATATTTGTATTTCTTAAAATTTCCACTTTACAATGTGCTCTCTATATGTAAACCCAACATCACACAACTTCAAGAGCTTCACCCTTTTAGGTAAGTTTAGGTATGCTTTCTATTTTTCTTTTATCCTAGTATTTCACTTTGTTTCATCACTAGAATAAAGGGCGGGGGGGAATTTTGTCTTATAATATGTGAAAATTGGTAACTTAAGCATGGTTAATGACACCCAACCCTTAGGTCACTCTTGCTTACTCTCATGACACTCATAATAATGTTTACACTAATTCTTATTCATCTGTAGTCTTCTAGAATTGATCCCAACTGAGCTACACCCCTATTTCCATGATATATCCATCCCCCCAAGTCTTATCTACTCAAGACAATAGTGCCACACTAGGACTATAACACTGATGCCACTCCTATCTACATTCGATGCTACTGTCTAAGTCCATTTTTTGCCCCACTAGTAAATTTATTCTAGTTCCCCATCCTTATCCTTGTTAGCCTAACATAAGCACATTCAACCCATGACCAATAGATCCCTATAAAGGCCCATTCAAAGATCATTTGGAAACGGTTGGCAAATATCACTAAGCAAGCAAGAATACAAGCATGACTATTCAAGCAATTTTCCTTATTCTCTACATATAGCCAACCAATACACTTAAAAGCTCATTCAAATCCTTATACCATCCCCTAGCCACCTCAAACATATCCAATTTTAACATTTCTTGCATTCTCATATCATAATTTCACTAAGTACTTTCAAAGGGAGAACTACATATGGCTTGATCCCTCTTCAAAGTATTGGTATGTAGGAAACATGCCCACACATGGGGTGTGAAGCACATCCAATGCATCTTACACACACTAACCCCCGCTCTTACCCAAAATGGTCAAATCCTAATGAAAGATAGGTTTTGATATAATCTACTTTACAGGGAACTCTATAGACTTTCAAGTACTAAAACTTCACTGACAGGTTCACATAGACCTGGTGAACAAAACCTATAAAGATTAAATCCTTAGGAAAATAGTGGTAGATGTGGACTATAGCACCAATACCACTCCTATCTAGTTTTGGTTCTCATATCCAATCACAAAATGAAGTTCATATCTTAGTTTGTGATAGTATCATAATCTTTCATAATCAATATCAGCCTTCATCTCAGTCAAATCAACATAATTCTAAGCTATGTTATATTTATCTCTATTCACTTTCTATTTTTAGAAAGTCTAAACAACAATAAAAATTAACAAATCAATAGATTAATTATGGCCTAATTATTGACTAATTTACTTGATCAAACTATTAACTAAATAGGAATTAAAACTCCAATTATTCCCAAAAAGGTTAAATCAATTGTACCTTAACAACACCAACACTCATCTTATGATCTCCACTATTGTAACTCAATTAAATTTTCACCTTCCCCTATATTTTGGGCATTATGAGTTTTATATTAAATCAAATAAAAATAATAATTGTAATTAAACATACATCTTCACACACTATGTGTAACAATGAAATTTAGATTCACCTTTTTGCATAACTTTACAAGTATATGCTCTATTTATACCTTTTTACCACTCCTTAATTATTCAAACAAGATACCATAAAATCCACCTTATAATAAATATAATGCATATTGATAACATAGATAAAATTAAAATATGTTAATTATGTCCCATATTATACATATTTTGAAGGCAAAGCATATAAAGTACGTCATAAACATATGACAAAATCCATATTGTTATGAATTGAATTGTTACCTCTATTAGTGTCAGTATGATTTATTTTCATGACCTTGACCTTGACCTTCACCTTGACCTCATAATTGGGAATACATAACTAATTTTGATGAGATCCTTGGTGGCATATGGATATGATGTACAAAACTATCCATCTTTAGGTCCTTTGTAGATAAGGGATATCATGTAGATTCATAGGATAATATCAAGGGTACCATTCCCTGGTGATTACTACATACCTAATTCTCATATTATTACTTGAGTCACTACTAAGAAGACTATAAAATTAAATTATGGATGATGGTTAGGTGTTATACATTTTATTCCTTTTTTATGTATAGTATGTACTCCCAATCACAATAGGCTATAAAAGTTAAAATAAATAAAATCATACAAATATGATAAGATTTTCAATATAAATTCATAATTTGATAAAATATTACAAACCTAGGAAATATGGGTATCATCCACATGAATTTTAGTACAAGTAATTCCAGTGAGAAGGGTAACATTCACGTACATCTTTAAACATTCTATCATTGTGGAGGATTGTATGGGGATTTAAGATTTATTTTCTAAATAACAAGATACATTTTATTAATTACTAAATATTTGATTAATGTTAGGAATAGATTTTACATTTGTTTAAAATTGATTATTTACGAGATGGTAAATAATAATAGGTTGATTTATCAATAAGTAAATATTAGTTACTTAGTTATTATAACCATATGGTTAATACGATAATATTACATTAGTTATAATATTATATTAATAAGATATATTGTTGTTTTTTATAACAATATATCATAATAGGTTTGCTTAATTAGTGGGATTTGGGTGTGAGAGAATATTAGAGTTGTTATAGGATGTTATTCTGATATATATGTTTGTAATGTGACCCAAATAATTAATTAGTGTGTAATAAAATTTAGATAATATAATAGTGTAGAATATATTATTTATTGAAATAAAATTATCTGTGTATTCTCTTTTTGTTAATATACTATGTTTAGCTCTCCTCCAATTTCTATCATTGGTATTAGAGTAGGGATTTTTTGTGAGAATGATATGTTAACTTGTGAAGGGGAAAATTTGTAATTATTTACTTTCCCCAAGCTATGAGACTTCTAAGAGACATATATTAGAATAGCTATTAGTATTATTATCCTTTTACCATTTTACCTAGATGAATAAGGTGCAAAGATACATCTAATAGCCTGACAAATAGAAAAAATTCTTTGAGAATACAGATCAGTTCTACACTCAACATTGGATCTTTCAAACTCACCTTAGGTAGATATATATTAATATTATCAATTAAAGGAGTTGAATTAGGAGCTATCTACTATTAGCATCATCATGTACCTATAAGTATTCTCAAAATTTAGCTGTATAAAAATTTGCTAAGTATCACACTCAGTTTCACCTATATGGTAGGTCCATATTGCTACATCAAATATAAAAATCATGACATATATTGTAGGTTGATCATAGGAGTTGAAAACACCTCATGCACAAACAAATTGATGTAGATATTTCCAAATTCTACCCAACTAATACCAACTAGCTTGATTCTCTAATTTCATCATTCAAGCTCACCCATGTCAAGTTCTATGCAACTATTATACACTTCCATAGTTGGTCCAATTTATTTTTCCTCATGCATGTCTGCCATCCAATTACTCAAGCTCACCACAATTATCCATTTAGATATTCACCACAAGAATAAATCTTTGACACAATTGTCATTAATATATGACCACAATTCTAGGCTGGTCATTTTTTTAGTAATTAAGGTTATTCATTATTTTTTAATAAATATTGTCTAGTATTTAAATTGAGTCTATTAGTGGTCAATATGGTCTTTTAGTATTGTTTAAATTTTTATTCATGTATTACTAAATTCAAGTCATTGTTTTAATTTAGCTTTATATTGATCTGTTTAAGTAGTAATTTTTTAAAACCTTTTCTAATAGTGTCAATTTTAAATATGTGTCAAAGTAATGTATGTCAACGTCAATGAATCTTTAGTTTTAATCTCCCAATGCTAAATTATTTGGTAATGATTAAATTTTTGACTCTAGGTTTTATTAACATATGGTTTTATAAGTCAAAGAGTGTATTGAACAATAGTAATCTTTGTTAGCATTAAAATTAAAAAGTCATCATTTTCATTATTTATAAATGTTTGTAAATCTGTCAAAATCAAAAATGTCAAAAGAGTCATTATTTTCAAAAAGCCTATGTGTCATTATTTAAGAGTCAAAAGTCTCAAAAGTGTCATATATAGTCAAAAAATTTAAAAAAATGCCCTACGAATGCATTTTTAGGCATACTTGACATCCGATAAGCATGTTAGTATTGTGGGGGGGACCCCATTTTAGTCAAAATGACATGCATTTGAGCTTCATCAAGATATTCAATGAGTGAGTAACTTCACATATTATAGGTTGGGAGATACATAGAAGATGGAGGTATTTTAATGACCTCTCATTAGTCACCAATGATGGGGCTACACAAATGTTTTGGTGACTTGTGTGTGTATGTTTTTCATATTTTTCTACTATGTGTGTTTACACATAAAGAACAAAAGAATAATGCATGTTCATGTAATGTAATTTGTGTGTAATTATAAACATGATTTCTTAATGTGAAGCTATTATGAAAATACATAAAGCACCAATATAAGTCAGTTCATAGAACTTGAAAGGGTTTGTGGTAGATCTAGAAAACCATAAGAGGTGAATAATGTTTTGGAAATAGATAGGAGAGTAGATACTATAGATAACCCATGACTACCTTACTAATTTATGGAGATGACCCTCAGAGACACATCCTTTTTGGTCACATAATGTAAATTCAGGATGAGTTCCTCTATATAAAGTGGTCATGTGCAACAAGATTATGTCAGTAGTATGCAGACCTAAGAGTATGCAATGCCATACAATTTTGTTTTTTATATTCATGTCAAGGTTTATATTAAACCTATAAAACCATGGGAGGAGTGATTATCTCTTTATATCAAGGTCATGAGCCACATAATTTGGCATGCTACAAGAGGTGAGCATAGTACATATAAAACTGTGAATGTTTTGCACCATGTAAAAACTATGAGGTGGGATTTTAGGAATAGATTTTACATTTGTGTAAAATTGAGTATTTATGAGATGGTAAATAGTAATAGGTTGATTTAATGAGAGTTAAATATTATTTACTTATTTGTTATAGCCATATGGTTAATACAATAATGTTACATTAGTTAGAATTTTGTATTGTTGAGATATATTATTATTTTTTATAACAATATATCATAATAGGTTTGTTTAATTAGTGGGATTTGGGTATGAGAAAATATCAGAGTTATTATGGGATGTTATTCCTATATATATTTTTATAATGTGACCTGAATAATTAATTAAAGTGTAATGAAATTTAGAAAATAGAAGAGTGAAAAATATATCATTTGATGAATTAAAATTATTTGTGTATTCTCTCTATGCATGAATTAATATACTGTGTTTTTCTCTCCTCCAATTTCTATTAATTAAACACTGGCTATGACAAAATCACTACACACCTAAATAATTCAAAAACATGACTAGCATTGAAATTGATCATTATCCAAGGTTATATTTTTTTTTTATAATTTACAACCCATTAAAGGATTCCAAATATGGATGTTATACAATGGATAGTAAAATATTCCATTTTTTTCATGGAATATGGCATAAATATCCTATTAAATTAATTTTATATAAGATAATATAATGACATGTACCACTAGATATAAATTAAGCATGGAGAATGCACTATCATGACTTACATTTGGAAATTTCACACTTTCTTTATATTATATCATACCCTTATGTGTAAATATGTATCAAAGCGATATGTATATGTGTCCTATGTTTGACATACAAATATTTGTAATTTTTATTTACAAATATTAAATTTAATGCAAATTCTAGTTATAGTTTTGAGAAAAATAACAAAAAAAGATAAAACTAAAATAGCTTATTTTTTTCATTACAAGATATATATTTATTAAAAATTAGTGAAAACATGCCAAGAATGTTTCTTAAATATAAACATCATTAACATCAATTTTAGGGTCATAAACCTCATGGGATATTTACTATGAATATAAAAATAAATTTAAAAATAAATAAAATGATTATTATATAATATAAAATCAATATAATGTGGTTAAAAATTCACATTAATAACATGCAATCATGCCATTTAAAACTATTTTTTAAGTGCCCTTATTTAATTTATTTTCACCTAGATCTTGTCCCACAACCCATTAATACCAAAGATGTGGGTATTCATATTCCTACATACAAAATAAATAATTAGACAAATGTGTTATTTAGTTTATAATAAATATTTGGCACACTTATAATATTCATAAGATTGCCTGAACTAGGGAAACATATCCAAATAACCTATGAAAATTCTTCATCCTATTCGATTATATTAATTTATAACTTGCCTCTTATAGTTTTCAAAAACTTTGTCTAATTTCACATCCCAAGTGTTTAGGTGAACAAGCAAATATTTACATGATTTTTTTGGTAGTTCAATTGAAAATTAAAAATTATGAAAACATAGGATATAAATAATTAGTAAATTATTTTTAACAAGACTATTATGACATAAAATAATGAATAAACCATAATAAGAGTAAAATTAATATTTACATTCTTTACCTCATGATAGCATAAGATGGTTGATTTTGTAATATAGTTTTCAATTTATTATTAATGTTTTATTAAAAAACTTATAGTTTTTGATTTGTGACCATTTCCATACTTCTCATAAAACATACGACCAAATTAAAGGAATATCAATGGTGTTTTGGATTCCTAAATCAATTTTTTTTCTGGATGTTACTTTTAAATTCTCCAAAGTACAAAAATAATGGTGGTCTAAATGTTGTTTAGTCCTATATAGTTTCCATAACCCATTTATGTTGGTTGCCTACATATCAAAATTATTGAATAAGGGCCCATTTAGTTTCCATAAACTAGTTCAATAGAGATATGTTGTGTGTATATGAAATTTAACTTTTCATATCCATATTAAAACTACCTAATTAGATAGTATCCAACCTGTGAATAATATTTCAGTACCTATAAAGTGCCCTCCATTCACACAAAATTCAAGACATTATTTCTATTTTTGTAAAATGATGTAAATTTTTCCCCATAACATACTCTTTTTTTAATAATATTTTTGGGCCTAGACCCATTGACATGGGTTACCTACATGTAAATATTTCTAAATCAGTTCCCATGTAGTTCTCTTAAATTATTGTTATGGAGATATCTTATGTATATATACACACATAGTGTTTCTATATATTTTTTCTTATTAAATGAAATTAAATTATCAATTTTATTTTTAAATATATTTGGATGTTTTAAAATGATAATCATTTTTAAAATAATTTCAATGATAACTATGTAAATTAGGTACAATAATAATTAAATGTTCTGTGTTAATCAAAACTAAAACAATCTACTACTGCTAGTACTATATATGTGTTATACCCTAATTTGGTTTTGGAAATCTTAATAAGCTATAAACTAGTAGAATAAATCAAATTAATAAATATGTCATTCAATCATACATCTAAATGTAAAATACTAAAATTGACTACAATGATTTGATAAATGGAATCTGTTAAATTTAGTAAGTACAACAAAGGGATGATTAATTATATTTTCTAGTTTATTATTTGGCAATGATTGTCTTGTAACAATAGAAAATATATTGACACAAGTGTATGATTCATTTACTTTAGGAACTATATTTTTATCTTTGAAAGGTTGGATCTACTATATTTGGGTTAGTATAAATTATCATTATTGACCTATGTTATTTGTTAGTGACTTATACCAAAACATGGGTTAGTGACTATATGGTCACCTTTTCCTATATTTGAAATATTTATATGTGAGATATTAAACCCTAATGATGCACACAACTCCAAAAATAAAATCATTTCACATTCAAACCCTAGGTGTGCATGTGAGGATTAAAACATTCAAAACTTGGGACTCTAATGAAATAATTTGATCCCAATCACCTTTCAAAACTTGGGAAATTCTAATGGGATAATTTAATCCAAATCACCTTTGTTTTATGATTAACTAATACCTATGTACTTGATTCTTTAAGGAGGTAAATTAGGCCACATGTAGTTATCACACCTAATATGACTGTGTAATTTTTATCCTTCACTATATAAATGTAGCTAATGATTTATATTTGATAATTGACCATTCTTGCTTTGGCTTGGATTTAGTATGCTTTAAACTTGGATTATGGTTTCTCCTAGTGATTGATTCATCATTTGGGAAGAAAAGTGTAGATATTATTGATGTGAAAATAGTGTATAGATGTGTACTAGATAAGTGACAGTATCCCTATCAAGTGAGACCTTGATTTGTATATTTATGAGTCTAATTTGGTAATTTATCACACCACTGACATGTTAGGTATATGGGTCAGCCTTAAGTAAATTATTTTTTATATAAACTAGCTATTTCTAAGATAGGTTCATCATTATCCATCTTATATTAGTATCAACTAGAGATACTAACCCAGTCTAATGTTAGTGACCCATGTATAGGTGGACTAAATTGAGCATCTAGGAATGTCTATGCAAGATAGTATGATGGTTTGACATAAATGTTAAGATTATTTTAGGTGTGTAATAGTATAATGTAAGGATAAAAATCATAAGTCAACATATCAGTTTGAGATAATGGTTAGTTAGAATCATATTTATGTGCACAATTCATCTATGGTAAATATGTGACAAGATTTCCATTGTCATGTACTTAATATAAAATTTTAGTATCTAAAAATTCCCATTTTTTATTATAGTAATGAAATTTATAGAGTACAAAATAAAATATATGTACCTGATTACGTACAACACACTTTGTCTATGGTAGGAAGCTCAAATCAAGCAGGACACTCAATAAAAAAACCTATAACAAACATATAGTTTTCAGTGCCTATAGATTAAATATTTGATATATGAACTTGTACTTCAAAATTTAAAGAGAAAATAATGAGTACACTTATGTGTTGGTGAAATAAATGTTTTCCTTGTAACATTTTGGAGACACTAATTATATGTGGAAGCATTAGATAAATTTTATTTCTACTGAAGCAATTATAGATTGGTTCCTCTTATTGAACCATGGATAAATTTGTGTATCCTTACTAAAACACATTGATATATGGGTTGATTGTGCCCTAAATTTTTGTAACTATCCAAGCCCTCAGATTGGGAATATAATATGTGTTAACCCTCATAAATGTGAAGAGAATTATGTGATGTACTAACCCAAATAACTACTTAGAAATAAATGGAAACCACATGATGGGTTTTATAAAAGTAAAATTGGATAAACCATATATATTCAATTGTATACTTTTTGTCAAGTTCATTCAAGTTATATCAATGGAAAACAAATTCATGATCTAAAGATAATGAATGTGCCCCCATCATGACCTCATATTTGATTTTATAATTTCACTAAACTTTTCTCAAGTTCGTTTACTATAGAATAAATTAATGATCAAAAGAGAATGAAATTTTTTCATGCCCCCCATCATGATCATGATTTAACAAATTTGAATTCAAATTATAGTCATTTGTCATTTAAATTGACAATTTTTTTGTTGTGTATATGCATGAACTAAAATCATGCTTCATGAATGTGAAATTATGTATATGTGCATGAACTAATATTATGACCTTTGAATATGTACCAATTGATATAGAATATCATGCATCTATATGTTTAAGACAAGAACCTCTATCTCAAATGTATCTATCTAGGGAACATTTAATTCTTATTATTTTAATTATTTACATATGCCCATGCATATGTATCCAAGTGTGTATGAATATGCACTCATGTATATTTAAGGTTAGTGCATATGCATGACATATTACCCCATAATATGTATGACATGATAATAATTATCATGTAATTTAACCATTATTTATCTCTAAAATATGTACTCTATTCTAATTTTATATACATGGAGGCTTAATACTCTATGAAAAGATAATTGTAATTACCTATTTTTGAGATGAGGGATGTGTATTTAAGTTATTAATCTTAAAATAATATTTCATTTTAGTCAAGTATAAATATAACATCATGTATAATCATGTGAACATGTGGAGAGTATTACATCCTAGTAATGTCTATGTTTATCAAGATGGGTATGTAACATATGAAATGTAGGGCATATAAGTGTCATGTCAAGATAGATACATCAAGGAAGCACACAATAGTACCCATAACTAAAAATATAATTGAATAATACCACACAGTAAAATTTATTGCTATTTATCATGGCACAACTCAATGTTAGCATGCTCAACAAGCTCAACAAACTCAAAAAAATCAATAATATCAAGAGTTAGTGTCACACATAAGGTTTGATGAGGCCCATAAATGACCCTGATTTTTCTATTTAATCTTTCCAAACAACTCTTCACTTTGTTTCTATCCAAACTCTTTTGGCTCATATTATGGTAATATATGCACATATTAAATGAATGATGTATACGCATATCAATTTAGTTTATAATAATTATCTCTATATATATTATTATGTTTTAATGGATTTATTTTTTATGATACTACCAATGTTGTAAGAACAATATAGTATGTTAATGATTATATCCTTTCTTGAAGTATGTTTTAAACATGGATATTATGGAGCAACCACTCATATCCACATTATGGTTTACTTTGTTTCACCACAAAGTGCACAGTTCACATGTAGCCACTAATTTTTCAAGTCATAAAAACTAACTATGAGAATCTATAACAAGTGACTATGTGTCACCCATAGTAGCTATTATATATTCACATTCTTGGCTATGAAAATTAGTTAGAATTTTGAACAAAAACTACTCCATGGATGTTAAAAATAAATAGTTCCTTAAAATCAATGAAGAGATTATTGAATCCAACCACTTAAAAATTATTATAAAACATGGAGCAATATTTCCCAGATTGGAGGTTGTTATAAATTTATTCATGGTGTCCTCATTACTAGAAAGACTACTCCTTATTTTTATTATTGTTATTTTAACATGGTTTTTTGGACTATTGTAACTGTATATTTATGGTTGTGAAATATAGATATTAAAATATCCAAATAAAGTGTTGCCTCATTTATACATAAAGAGAGAGATTAAGGTTATTTAAATTATCAAAAAAATAGAATTTAGAGATTAGAGAGCTAGGATAGAATATTATAAACTTTTTTATTCTAATTATAATTAGACTTACAACAATCCATTTTATACTACATTTTAATTAATAAGAGTTCCATTGATTTAATTTTGTATTAATAAAGGAGTTGATTCAAACTCTATTCTAATCTAGGTAGGGCCCACTCATTTAATTTTGATGTATATGATTGGGTTCCCATCTATTAGTTCATTTCTTTTATGTGTTCATTTCATTCCATTTCATTTGTGTAAATGTGTGTACCTTGAAATTCCATTTGTGTATTTCAATTTCATTATGTGAGAATATTCAAAATTTATATAAGTATTTCAATCACAAAATTTAATATCGTATACTTTACTTTCCTTCAATTTTATTTCCCAAAATTTAATTTTTGTAAGAGTGTTTCCTTTCAACAAGTGTGCTTCTTTCAATGAAAATAGTTTAGTCTCAATTCATTATACACAATATATTATTTATTTCCCTCAATTCACCAATACTTTTATTGTTTCATACAAAGTTTAGACACCTTAAAATTTTATAGATGAAGGATAATATAGTTTATGTGTTAAGTAGCTACATCCAAAGGTATATCCTCATAGGTTGTAGAATATTTTATAAAGCTAAAATATAATAGTAGGTTGTATGTTACCTACATTTTTAGTGTTTTTACTTGGGAAAGTGTCAGGTTATGAGCTCAAAATAAATTAACATTATTTTTTTGATTTCTATAATATATATACTACTATCTAGATTAAACTTTCTTTCTACGCAAGTAGAATTTAGAAATTATTATTTTCCTCCCAAAATAGACTAACTTGTGTAGGTGAAGAAATGGCTAATAAAATTAATTCATAGGATTTATGGTGATACATGTTAGTGAAAATGAAATAAATGTAGATCTAATCATATAAAAAGATAGAAGCCCTATAGGTTATGATTAAAAAGCTACAAGAGTGGAACAATAGGTTGAAATCTCTAATTATCACAACATAAACAAAAGGAGGACACATTAATATTGTCACTCTTTCACCTTCTCTTGATCCTACATAAATATTTATAGTTGTTAATGAAGAAAGACTACCCAAAATAATTTATCCTATAATAATAGATGCACATTTTGGTAAAATCCAACCTCCATTAATTGCTCATATAGAGATTCTCACACCCGTTAATAAGGAAAAGTGACTTTAAAAAATTACTCCCACATTTTTACATACCATAAGTGTTACCGATAATAATACCTTCAAAAAATAGGATAAATTCAATGTTTGATAAAGAGTGTTATTTTTATGATTCTTATATAAAATGGATGAAACTCATATACTACTATACCTCCATAAAAAATACACAAAATAAATACATATTTTATTCTTATAAATTGAGAATGAAATCATATTTTAATATATTAAAAATTAAAGGTGCTTTTTGTATGATCACATGCAGGTAATAATCTATAGCCTTCTAGAGGAAGAGATGATTTATCAAAATCAACTAGTTGAGGGATATTTTATTTCTTATTAACTTGATTATTCTAAGAAGAATATTGTATATGGATTTCAAGATTTTTCAACAAAATATGACAACATAACAAAGGAGATACAATCTAAAAACATAGATCAAAGTAAACACATTTTATTTGCATATCAAAAGAGACGTTGGACACCAATGAAATAAAATAAAGGAATACCTTGTAACTATTTACCATTCAACCATTATTTTTATAATTATGTTGCCTATTATCATAATTGGTGTATACCTAATGCTTAGGATCACATACCACCATAATATTAGCATTAGAAAAAGTATCACCAATAACCACATGTTGAATGATCTGATATCAAGGATAGTCATGGTAGTCACCACCCTCAACACTAATAACCACTGAAAAGCTAGGTTTTTACAAAACCCATAGCTACAAAAAAAATTGATGTTATAAAATCCCAATAACCTATCCTAAAATCCACATAGAACACCTATTTTTTATTATTAACCTCTAATAGGCATCATAAGTTGGCTCATGTAATTATGATATTAATATGATGACATAACCAGCCACAAATTAAACTCCTTAGAGCTCTATCCTTAGTCAGGTATTGTTATAGAATGATGTCCACATCAACCATAATAATGGAGCTCTGTGAGGATAATTCCAAGGCCAAAATTTATATTTCATTACCAATAAGTTAATCCTTGAACCAAATCCATTCAATTTTAAGGTTGTACCATTTTTGTAAATTTTTCTTTTCATTAATGTTTGAACCATACAAGTAAATATGCTTAGTAAAATTTTAAAGTTTTAAATAAGATAATGAATTATTTTTTCCACATTAAATTATTTTATAACTATAAATAATGTATATACCTATACAAAGGCATTACCAAAAATATGCTTAAGAAAACTTAGATAAAAGGGGAAAGATTCTTAAGTAATCCAACTAAATAGATAAATTATTGATATTTTACTAAAAAACAAGGTTTCTCTCATGCACTATAAAATTCTCATATTGATTTTTAATATACATATGGTTGTCTTGATTATTAAAAAAAATTATACACACTTAAGAACAGTCATAAACAAATGAAAAAGTTAAACAAAAAAATCTCTGAGGATTTCACCACCCCTTTTATCCTCTAAATGGAGAATAACCCAGTTGTCAATATTAAGGGGGTTATAAAATAACTTATCATATAAATGTATTCATGTGAATAAATTTTATGTTTAATGATATTATAGATAAAATCCCACTTGGGGATGCATCTACCAATCCTTTAGATACCTCAGTTTATGTGTATGTATGTATGTAACTTTTAGGTTGCATGATACTATATATCAGACCCAACTTGGAGAAGCAAAATACATAAAAACACACATAAAATTTTTAGGTTTAATGATACTATAGCTCAAATCACCCTTTGTG
>JARHVA010004889.1:857500-890000 GCA_037957365.1 Torreya grandis
AGAATGACAAATAGTAGTGAGCACAAACCCAAATATCCAATCAACAATTCTTGTAAAAATTATTTTGTACTTAGTCAATAATAAATAGCAAAGAATCACAATCATTTTCATTAACTTTAAAATAAATATTACACACATCAGTATTTCAAAATGCTTCCATGGGGTTAAACATGGTGATATTTCTCTTTTGACAAGGAGACATAAACATGCTCTCAAATCTTGCTAATGGTTATACAGTTGAAACCACCTTTGCAAGGGAGACAAAATTTACACACAACAATTGATCCCAAAAACATTTATATAAAACCTAGACTTAAATAAAATTAACACCTAAAACAACAACCAAAAACAACCTTGAATAGACAAAAATACCCCTATTTATACATTTTTAAATCTGGAACTATGAGTCACAACTTGTAAAATTTTAAAATAAAATTTCAAGTATGCCAATATGCTTTCTAGCTATAAAATATTCCCTTGTCATACCTGAAATCTTCATCCATTTTCAAGAAAAATCATAATTTTAACTACCTCTACAAGGAATGATGAATATTTGGAGGGCATCTTTCAATTTCAGGTGGGAGATGCCTTTCACATGAGCTAGAAGGATAATATTCATAGCAAAGGGAAATAAAAACTTTGTATTTATGTGGAATTGCCTAAATATACCTTTGACCACTTGCTTTCACAACTAGAAACTTTTGGATACATGACCTTCGTCGCATGCATGCCATGAGACAACCTAATTTTGACATGATTCCTTAGGAATATTATGGATCCATGGCCCTTTAAATGATCTTCTCTAGAGTGGCCCACCTTGGATTTGTAGACCTATAATATTCTCTATCATGAAGGAATTTGGACAAGTACAACAATAAAAAATGCAAAAGACTCAAGTTATTTTCACCTTTATGAACTTTTGCTTCTTTCATTTTTTAATGCACAAATGCATTATTTTCAAATTTTGATCTAATTGAGCAAATTATGGACCCTCTCACTAATTTTAAAATTACAAGTATCTAGGTTGAAAATCCTTAAATGAATACATAAGGGATTAATAAATCCAAATTAAACTATAATGCATTGAGCATTGACTATTCCATTTTTAAAAAAAACTAATTTGCTCTTCTTATGTAGGATTTATCTAAGGTCATCAACATATCATTAGTTATGAAATCATAAACCCCTTCATACTGACATGTCAAAATTATAGTAACAACATCAATAAGTTTCAAGTGCTTTGTCATATTTAGATTTCCTATAGAGTCAACATGATTCATTTGCTATTTAGGCTAGTCAACATGTTACTATTGGTGAAAGCTTTGTCAACTAGCTTGCACAGGGTATTATTCTTTATATGATGTTTATGCCAATGTGGTATCACCATGTAACTTTGTTAATTAACTTGAAACATTACCATTTCCTCTAGGATATGTGCCAATGCATCATTAGGTTTGGATCATTAAATAGTTCACCTAAGACTAGCATTGTTAGGTCCTTATCTGTGTGATGAATGCAAGTGTGCCACATGGTAACCCTATAGGTTCTCAACATATTTTTATCATTATATTTTTATTATGAGTGATTATATATTTATCAAGACCCCCAAGACCATGCCATTTGGACAATATGTGGGCTTTCTTGCACTTTACATAGTCAATCTCTATCGGGCTAGCACCCTTCCACCATGTGGTTGATCCTCATTTAGCCTAAGTCCTTTGACAAGTCAGATTTCACTTACACCATTTATTTTATATCAGAATCAAACATGGACCATTGATCCAGATCTAAATTATTAAATTCCATTATAAATATACTATGGATAAAATTTGATGTTCGCTCGCCCATCATTTAACATCCATAGGAGAATCTTTGATGGGTACATGACCATCAAATTTAAGCCTCAATAAATAATCATCAAGCTTAATTTTGATGTTCACACACCCATCAAATTTAAGCTCTAATAGATAGTTATAATGGCTTAAATTTAATGTTTTTGTATACCCATTATTTGACATTTGCATGACCATCTATGATATCCATGTGACCATCAAATTTAAGCCTTAATAGATAGTTATCATGGATTAAATTTGACATCTTCACATCCATCATTTGATGTTCACATGACCCTCAATGAAATCTGCACAACTGTTAAATTTAAGCCCTAATGTATAATGTTTGAGTTTAATTTTGATGTCTGCATGACCATCAAAGATGTTCATGTGGCCATCACACTACTTGTTTAATTTTTTTAAATCTTACGTCATGAGTCAGAAAAAAGATGAAGTCACCAAACTTGTAGGATATGTTTACGGAGTGAAGGACATCATTTACATATAACTCTTTTATCTTGAGATGATTTCTAAACAAACTTATAAAATTACACAAGTGAACTAACCCATTTGTTTATGAATGATGTGCAAAATGGCCTTGAGCTATGTTGAACAGTCCTACATCCAATTTGTACCATCAATCAAAACTAACACAAATCAAGCATGAACCTTCAATCAATAGCAACATGCTTGACACTTATTCATCTTGGGTTAATCTCTTTGGAGATTTTGTTCCTTAGGCCCTTTTTCTTTTTGGACTTATGTCTTTAGCATTTTGGCCTTTGATATTTTTTTCTCGACATCAATTTTTTCAAGATTTTTATTCTCAACACTTCTACTCCTGGGCCCTTTGTTTATCAGGATAATTATCTCAAAAAATTTGTCGAGGACAATTTTCCCAATGTATTGAACTCTCTTAGACACTTTTCTCACAACAATTCAGTCTTTGGGATTTTTTTCTTCATTGAGACAATTGTTTTAGACATTTTGTCTAAAATAATTGACAATTTTTTTGAAAGATTTGAACTTGACATTTTGTCAAAATAATTGACTTTTGTAGAGATTTTTGTGCAGGCAAAATGCCTGAAGGAAAATTACCCTTCAAACTTTTTGCATGGGAAAAGTTCCAAAAGTAAATGGACCTACCAAATTTTATGCTAAGCATAAAACAAAGGGACAAGCTTTATTTAGACCATGCTAAAAAATAAAATGGACCATGGGAATTAGCCAAACCATGTAAATAAAATAAAAGGGACTAGGCTAAAAGAAGTAAAAGGGACCAAACATACTTTATGACTAAGGTTTGATCATGTTAATAAACATGACCATGCCTTAGTATATAAAATATAACTAAGTCCATAGCATATTAAAAATGTTCCCACTTAGAATTGGTTTTAAATCAGGGGATCTAGGCTAAGGCAAATAAAATGAGGGTTTTCAAAGTACATAGACATGAACTCAACTTGGATTTTTTATAGACCAAAGGCACTTAAAATTTAGAATTGAACAAGAAAGTCTGGCATTCATACTTGACAAGGGATCAATTAATTCAATGTATCTTTGGGAACTAACACTAGCTCTTGATCAAGGATGCACGCCCCTTTCAGGTGTGAAAATAACCCCAAAATTTAAGACTAGGTACCAATCCATTGGGTCACAAAGTCAAGACTTGGAAATTTATCAATAACACTCATGAAGGCTCAACAAAACAAGGCAAGTTGATAAAAATAGATCAAAAGGATATGAAAATGACACATGATAAAAAACAATGGAAAGGATTTGTACAAATAACGATTGAAGTAGAGGGGCAACAAAGTAAGGAAATAATAGAAAGACAAAACTATACACTATCTACTAATATACATAGGTTACAGACTCAATCAAGGAAGTGTTTCAAATGTCTATTATTGCTTATAAGCTCTATTATTTCATTATCCAAATCTCTCAAGAATAAAGTATGCTCCCTAATCTGATAGTCAAAAGAATATGACCCATCCATAAGGCATCAAAATTTTCATGCTTACCTTTCTCCTCATGTCTGTTGTCCCAAAGTAAAACTAGATCACCTACTTGGAAAATTCTTGGAGTGACTTTCCTATCAAATATCTTCTTTATATTTTCCTTACACTTAAGGTATCTCTCATGAGATTGTATTCTAATTTCATCAATCTCAATAATTTGGTTCATCCTGCTCTCATAGTGGTTGATTTTTTCATCATCCTCTAATTACTACATGAGCTGATAGGTGGGAAACTATAAATTCATAGGCAAAACTACTTGAGCTCCATAAACAAGCTCAAAAGGGATTTTGCCTATAACTCTCTTAGGTATAATATTATTAGCCCATAAGGCAAACTTCAGTTATTCACCCCAATTCTTATTTTCTTCTAATGTTTGTCTAATGATTTTGAATAGGTTATTGTTAATGGATTCTACTTGCCCATTTCCTTGAGGGTTGAAATTGGAAGCACAGGTCAATTCAATCTTATAATTTTTGCATAATTCCACCAAAGGATTGGATTTGAAACTCATGGAATTGTCTATAATAACCTTTATAGACACACAAAATCTACAAATAATTTAGTTCAACAAAAAAAATCTATAACTACCTACTATGTTGCTTTCTTTGCAGGGACCATTTCAACCTATTTTGTGAAGTAGTTAATTGTAACTAGTATCCATCTATGTACAATTCTTGATGAATAAAAAATTTCTCCAATGAAATCCTTTCCCCATTATCTGAATGGGCCTTCAATCAACAAAAGTTGTAAGGGAAGAGAACCTAAAACATTCATCCTCCCAACAAATCATTGACATTTTTCTCACTTTATGACTATCTAAGTAACATCCTTGAACAATGATGGCCACTAATAACTAGCTCTCATAATTTTATGAGCTATAAATTTAGGTGCAAAATGGCCACCACATAATCTACTATGGAAGTCTTCAATTAGGTTAGAAGTCTATTCTTCTAGCACACATCTTAAGAGAACCGCATCTGGACTCTTCCATGCTAGTCCATTCTAAGTCAAGAGGTATTTTTGAGAGATAAGTTCGAGAGTTATTATTAGATTTTTATCCAAGATAGGGGGATAGTTTAGATTTTACAAGTAGCAAACAATATATCTATACCATAGAGACATGTTAAATTAACTCAAGGAATCATCAACATTAAGAACATTAGTGTTTACCTCAACAACTTGCAAATTGGTCTCAACCATAAGATTGGCTAGACCCATCCCTCTTACTAACTTGGTTGTCTAAATATTCATGTCATTCTCTTACAACTTACTGACCCACCTATATCTCTTCATAGATACTTTAGTATAAGTCAAGATGTCCTTCACCATGGTATACAGGACATAAGCCACAATCTTTGAACTCAGAATATAAGGCTTGAACGTCTTGATAGCTTTCAAGAGAGTGAAAGATTAATTTTCCATGATGGTAAAATTTAGTTCAAGACCTTGCATATATTTTCTAATTAAGATATTGGATGCTCATGATCATCTTCATTCTTTCACAATAGAATAGTAGCAACAATATTTTATGATGCAAAAGAGAATATCTAGAATGGCTTTATGTAATTAGGGCTAGCCAAGACAAAATTATACTTTAAAGCTCCTTTTATATTATTGAATGCTTTCATGGTTTTCTCCTCCCATTTTATGGTCTGATCCTTCTTTAATATAGAGTCATAGGTAGATTAATCTCTACAAATTTAGGCACAAAACTCCTTATAAAGTTAATTTATCCAAAGAAAGATTAAATTCCTTTCTTCGACTATGGGATAGGCACTTTGTCAATGTCTTATACCCTCTTTAGATCAATCATGACACCATATTTGGACAATATATGTCCCAACAACTTAGTCTTTTACATTCCAAAGTGTCACTTCTTAGGATTAAATGAAATGTTGAACTCCTTGCATCTTATAAATATTTTTTCTAGATACTCCAAATGTTCTTTTCTAGTCTTGGAGTACACAGTAATGTCATCTAGATACATAACAATGAACTAAGTAATTATCCCTATAAAAGTGACATCCATAGCTCATTAAAATAGTTTAATATCATTCATTAACCTAAAAGGCATCCTCATATACACATACATACTCCAAGGCATTGTAAATGTGATCTTGAATCTCTTGGAATCCTTCACCACAACCTGGTTATATCCTAAGAAAATATATAAAGTGGACAATGTCTTTGATCCTATAATACTCTAAAATAATTTGTCCATATTGGTAGTGGATATTTATCTTTTAAAGAATCTTTATTCAAATTTTGGAAATCCACACAAAGGTACATGTCACCATTCTTCTTTCTCACAGGGACTAGATTTTCAACCCATATTGAATATCTAATGGGCTAAATTATACCACTATCCCTTAGCTTCTTTAACTCATCTTGCATCTTAGTGGCCAAGATGGTTAATAGGTCTTTGTTTCTACCTAAAAGGCTTTCTATCAAGGTGCAATAGGATGATGTGCTGAAACAAGTCTTCGCTATACCCTTTCATCTTAGAATAAGACCATGCTAAAAAATCCTAGTACCTTTTAAGAAACTACATGTAAGCTTGTTTCTCAATTGAATTTAGGTGAGTACCCATCTAAACCTTTATTATATTCTCATGAGAACCCAAGTTTCACTCAATCGTATCTTTTGAGATAAATGAATTTCTTGATTTGATTCTATCAGCTCCATCAAAAGATGCTTCTAAACTTACTAGTCCTCTTAGGAGAATGGTTTTCTTTAACTAAATGATGTCCTTCCCAAACAAGGTTTTCTTTTCATCATAAACTTAAATAATATATTCTAGGTCTATGAGCTGATCATAGAACTTAGCTTCATAATTTAGAAACCTTTTGATCTAATCATCATCATCAAACACCTACCAATGATGAACATTATTTAGGACTGAAAGCCTAACAAGCACCTTCACTTGATACTAATAATGAGGGTTCATTTTTTCATTATCAAACTAAGCACCTAACCCTGCAAGCCTATCATATTCTTCATTAAAACTCCTATCATGATAAAAAATGTTGAATACATCAAAGAATTTCAGAAAATCCCAAATAACACTCTAATATTATTTCAAATTTTTATTTTTGGTGGCATAAGCATTATGGACTAGCTTAAACACTAGATCAGAATCACCCTTGACAATTAGAATTTTAATTCCATATTTGTGGGCAATCCATAAACCAAGAAAGAGTGCCTCATTCTCAATAAAATTATTAGTGCACTCAAAGGATAGCTTAAAATAAAAATTGAAGCAATTATCATTGGGGGCACATGATACAATCCATTTCCAAGATTGGAGTAAGCCCTATCAAAACACATCTTCTAAACTAATCAATTTTCAAGTTCAACATCATTAGCAATAGGCTATTCATTAGCATCAACATTCCTAACAAAGTTGCCCAGGTCAACATCTATGTGCACAACTTCATTGAGATCATGTTTTGAATCTTCAATTACATGTAAAATCTTTAGATCTCTATAAATTTTGACCATATTACCCTCTAATGGAATGTTATCATAGGAAAGGTCCATCTACACACTTCCACCCATACTAGCAACCCATTTACATGATATAAACATCCCCCACTTAGGTGGGCAATCCATAAATACCATGTCCATATTCAAATACTTACTAGGATGAAATACCAATTATATAACTAATCCCTTGACTTGTCTCACAATTGGTACCTCTCATGAGTCCATGGCATAACATTTTTTAAAGGTTGACGTAATCTTCACACTAAGCTCATTGAAGACACCTAGGGGCATCTCATTACAAGAAGATCTAGAATCAAGTATATTGTTATGGACAATCAGGTCATTGATCAGCAAGGTCGTATAAAATGGATCCACATTCAACTAACTCTCCACTAATGTAGTTCCCAAATAGACCTCTAGGGTAGGTTCAATAACCTCTTCTAATTCTTCAATATTTTTTGGGGGTGTTTGGGGTAACTTGATTTTATTTTTAGTTGATTTCTCACCAAATTATAAATATTCAAATGCCCTCTTCATATGCGTAAGTATTATTAATAATTCAATAGGTGGTATATTTATTTTTAGTTGGCTTAACACTTGGGCCATATCATATATGTTATACTAAGGAAGAGGTGTATTGGGTGGAAAGGTGACAATACCTTTAGCTAGAATATAGTCACTCAAGGTCTAAAGTGGAGTAAGCTAGGATGTATTTGAATATTTAATATCAGCCTTTAAATTTTTATTTTGTTTGAAATCATTATCACCCTTAGGATACTAGACAATATGGGCACCCTATTCTTGGTTGGAGTACCTCTAGGCTTAGAAAATTAAGAAATGGGTAATGGAATGAAAGCTTTAGGGACTACTATAGTTATATTAGCCTCCTTATTAACATCCCTTACCTTTGTATTTGTAGGGGGAGTGTCTTAAGGAGCACTAACCTGATATTTTCTTCTCAAGTGATACTCCTTCTCTTGGGCAATTTCTACATTAATTAACAAATGCCTATCCTTAACTAAAAAAATTCCCCAATCATATTTATTAATCATCATGGAGTGTAAGAAATCAAAATAATGAATGAGTAATTCATATGCTTGTGCCATATTAACATCAAATTCCAATTCAGGTGTTGGGATACTTACCTTGTCAACTCCACTCCAAAATTGATCAATAATAGTAACACTCAACAATTTTATGGAGGAAATAATTTCACTTCAAGGGATTTGCTAATTGAACATCAATATTTCATCATTAGATGATGTAGATTCAACTTCATTTGCATCTTCATCAATCAATTTAACTATATCATATGGAGGATGTGGAAGGAAGCACTTGTCACACCAATCAATATCAATGTTATAATTAACTATATTCACTTTGGCATTCAATGGATTAGGTACTTCTTTTCTAGCCCCTCTATTCTAATTTTTGTTCATTCTTTCTTCATGTGTATGCCTCTTCCCTATATCATTATCTCGATGGTGGAAATCAAGCCTTCCTTATGCTTGATTCTAATTTAGGTCCCTCTCTTGACTGGTAGACACATGAGGGATCCCATTTTCATCTCTAGCCACTTGTATGACATTTCTTTGATAACAGAGGCCAAAATTTTAATATTCTCCTCAAGGTTGGTTATCTTTGTGGACTATGTCTTTTTTGGATTGACCAATTTTACATCAACCTACTTGTTCATAGGATTTCCCATATCCTTTATGTTATTCTTAATTTGGATGGTCATATTGAATGCCAATCGCATGTTAGTAGGATCCTTGTCTTTTAAGTAGTATGCAACCTTCCTGTTAAAGTCATCATAATATTTTATCAAGCACATTATATCACTAAGCCTGATATTTTTGGGTAGATGCATCCTAATTTTATTAATCATACATTGAAGTCTTACACACACTCATTAGGATTCTTTTTTATATTTTCAAATTCATCTAAGAGAAACCTTAGATTAATCCTAGCACCATACTAAATTCTAAAGACATTTTGTATCTCTTCCCATGAATCAATGCATCTAACAAGAAGGGAAATGAACCATTCATGAGCATCTTCCCCCAGCATGTGAATAAAAAATTTAATGCACACATCCTCATGCTCAACTTCATAGTCTTTAATGATATTGTGAAAAGCCCTCAAACATTGATCACTACTAATTGCATTGTTTCCTAAGAACTTTGGGAGGCAGATCCTAACTTTATTCTAGACTTCATTAGGATAGCCTTCCATTTCAAATAAATTGATAGGCTTGAATTTGGGAACATGAATTTTAGGATGTTCATTTTCATTTGATCCTTATGCCTCATGATTGGTTCAATAGTGGGTTCATGAACAACTATGAAAAAGATATAAGGGGGTGAAAAATATGGAATTGGTGGGTCAAACTTGGGAGGGGATTTAGTTGGTTGGGAAGGAGCTAGGTATTAAATAGAATTTTATGTTTTAGACTTAGGAGAAGAGTTATGATAGTTCTCAATAATAAGAGGATCAATAAATAGTTCAAGATTATCAAAATATTGATTGTCCTTAATAGCTAAAATTTACCCTTCAACAGACCTCCAAACTTGTCCCCTTATCCTTAGATGAATACTTAAAGGAGAGATGAGTTTCTTTGACAGGTCACTTCTAAAAGATGATCTCAGTCCTTCCATCTTTGCAAACAAGAAAATACTCAAAACTAAAAGTTTGCAAAGATAATTCAAACTAGGTACTGGTCATCTTGAAACTAAATGATAAAATGGAGTTTCCACTAGAATCAAACTTTTAGAATATAATAGTTAACAAACTATTTATGATACATGATAAAATTAAACTTGCTGAAGCTTAATGAGATAGAGAGAAAAGACACTAAAATTTTCATAATAATGTTCAAAAGGGGCAAAACACCTTTCAACATGTAATTTTAATAAATATTTGCACTAAATGTACTATAAGTCAAATTTTCAAGCCTTAAAACTTCTTGGCATGTCCCTAGTGGAGTGTTATGTCATTGACAACCAAGATAAATTGATTGTAGAAAATAATAGTAGAGAACTTTATAATATGAAATACTTACATCTCTCTGTAAGAGTCCCCATCAACACTCACGACTAATACTTCAATTTAGTCCCCATCAATGAATCCAATTGAGTGTTGGTTCCCATTTTTATACCTTGTACATTTGATCTTGCACACTTGAATAAAAATGGCAAACAAAGATGAAAAAGTTACTAGTATGGCATTGTAGCTAGAGAAGGGTTTGGCATCAAGAATAGACCAAAAACAAGAAATGATTGAGATTCACCTACAAAGGGTATAGTTAGCTCCCTGATACTTCTATCTCTACTTAAACTAAGGTGAGAGGACCTATGGAGTAGCTTGCTCACTTGGAGAGATTATGCAATTCACCCTCCATGGGGATTTTTGGCAGAAGCAACAAATATGACTAGGGCATAACCAAGTTTTCACACTTCACCCATGAAGGGTTATCACAATAAATTCACAAATGCTCTAATTCATATACAAGATACTAAATATAGATGGGAAATAGACTACAATCTTCATTCTATAGAATCTTCAATAGTAGGGGTCACATAAAAGACTACACTGTTAGAATTTAAAATACATACTGTAAACACATTTCAAATATGCAAGATCTTATGCATTTTCAAATCAAATAACACTTATAGTATATACTAGAGTATATTATTTGTAGGGTAGGATGATTTAAGATAGATTAAATGATTAAAAAGGAGGGTGGTGTGCTGAAGGATTTTAAACAACAAGGTGTCTTGTAGTATTTCATGACAACATTCCTTAGCAAAGATGTAGAAAAACTTCAAATGCAAGATAATGGTAAATACCAAATGATCCTTAAGAGACCATAAAATACACAAAAAATAATTTTTTAGATGCTTTTCCCTATCAAATACATAAACCTAAGGTTCCCTAACAAGTTATTCAACAACCTATCTTAAAGTAATGTAGAAAAAAATTTTAATCTAAATTTGTGCTTAGAATGACAACCAATAGTGAGCACAAAAACAAGTATCCAACCTAAAATTCTTGTAAAACATGTAACTACACTTCATCAACAGGAAGTAACAAAGAATCACAAGCATTTTCATTAACTTGAAAATAAATGTTACACACATCAATATTTCAAAATGTTGCCATGGGGACAAGCATGGTGAGATTTTCCTTTTTACAAGGGAGACATAAACATGCTTTCAAAGCTTACTAATGGTTGTAGATCTACAATCACCTTATCAAGGGAGACAAAATATACATAGCAATTGATCCTAGAAATTGCTTTTATAGAACCTAGACTTAGATAAAATGAACACCTAAAATAATAACCAACAATAAACTTAAATAGAGGAGAATCCCCCTATCTATACATTTTAAAATCTATAACTATGGGTCACAACATAAAAAATTGAAAAACAAACTTTCAAGTCTACCAAGATGTTTCTAGTTAGAAAATATTCCCTTGCCATGCCTGAAATCTTCATCCATTTGTAAGAAAAATCATTACTCTAACTACCTCTATGAGGAATGATGAAGATTTGGAGCACATATTTTGATTTCATGGTGGGAGATGACTTTTACATGAGTTAAAAGGAGAATATTCATGGTATAGGGCTGAACAAACTTTGTCTTTATGTATAACTCTTGAAGATGCCTTGGGCCACTTGCTTGCATAGATAGAAACTTCTGGATAGATGCCCTCCCTCTTATGTATGCCATGGAACAACCTGATTTTATCATGACTCCCTAGGAATATTCTAGATCCATGATCCTTTGAATGATCTCCTCTAGAGTGGTCCACCTTGGATTTTAAGACCTACAATACTATCTCTCATAGAAGAACTTGAACAAGCACCACTGTAAAAAATACAAAATACTTAGGTTATTTCCCACCTTTTTGCACTTTTGCTTTGTTCATTTTTTAATGCATAAATGCATTATTTTTAACTTTTGATCTAATTGAGAAAATTTTGAACCCTCTCACTCATTTGAAAATTACAAAATTCTAGGCTGAAAATCTTCAAATGAGCACATAAGGGATTAATAAAGTCAGACTAAACTATAATGCATTGAGCATTGACTATTCCATTTTAAAGAAATTAATTTGTTTTTCTTATGCAAGATTTATTTGAGGTCAGTAATAGATCATCATTTATGAAATAATAAACCCCTTCATATTGGCATGTTAAAATTATCACATCAATGTCAACAAGTTATAAGTGCTTTGTCATCTTTAGATTTCATGCAGAGTCACCATGCCTCATTTTCTATTTAAGCTAATCAACCTTCTACCATTGGTGAAATCTCCACCAATTGGATTACACAGGGTCTTGTTTTTTATATGATGTGTATAGAAATGTGGCATCACCATGTCACTTCATTCATTAACTTGAAATGTGAACATTTCCCTTAAGACATGTGTCAAGGCATCATTAGGTCTAGATCATTGAGTAGTCCACCTAAGACTAACATTGCTAGGTCCTTGTATATGTGATGAATGCGAGCATACCACATGGAAACCTTGTAAGTTCTCAACATCCCCTTTTCATTAGATTTTTATTAATATCCATTAGATCCTTTTCAAGACCCCCTAGACCATGCCACTTGGATAATCCATGGGCTCTCTTACACTTTGCACAATTAATCTATATTAAGCTAGTACCCTTCTACCACATGGCTATACCTCATTCATCCTAAGTCTTTTGACAAGTCAACTCTCACTCATACCATTGATATTGAATAATGATCAAACATGGACCATTGATCTAGATCCAAAGGATAAAATTCCATTGGACATCTACTATGGATTAAATTTGACATTTGCACTCCTGTCAATTGATGTCCATAGGAACATCTTTGATGTGCATGTGACCATCAAATTTAAGCCTTAATAGATAATCATCAAGATTAATTTTGATGTTTATGTACTCATCATATTTAATCTCTAATGGATAGTTATCATGGCTTAAATTTGATGTCCATGCACCCATCATTTGACATTTATGTGACCATCAATGTCATCCATGTGACTATCAAATTTAATCCCTAATAGATAGTTATTATGGCTTAATTTTGACATCTACATGCCCATCATTTGATGTTTGCATGACCATCAATGACATCCATGTGATCATAAAATTTAATCCCTAATGTATAATGGTTGATTTTAAATTTTATGTACGTGTGACCGTTAAGAATATTTGTGTGGCCATCACATTGCTTGTTCAATTTTTTGAAATCTTGCATCTTAAGTCAAAAATACATGAAGAAACCAAACTTACAAGAGATGTTCATGGCATGAAGGACATCATTTGCATATAAATATTTTGGCCTAAGATTATTTTTAAACAAAATTATAAAAATACATAAGTGAACTGACTCATTTGTTTATTTATGATGTGAAAAATAGCCTTGAGTTATGTTGAATAGTTTTCCATCTAGCTTGCACCATCAATCAGGATCTACATAGATCAAGCACAAACCATCGACCGAGAAGAACATGCTCAACACTTATGAAACTTGGATGAATCTCTTCATATATTTTTTTCCTTAAAACCTTTGTATTTTAGGACTTCTATCTTTAGCTTTTTGGCCTTTAACATCTTTATCTTGACAATAATTGTTGTATACTTTTTATTATCGACACTTCTGCTCCTGGGCCCTTTATTTATCAGAATAATTATTTTAGAAAATTTCTCTAAGATAATTTTCCTAAAGTATTAAACTCTTTTAGATACTTATATATAAATTTGGTATTCAAAATTTTTGTCTTCATTGGGATAATTATTTTAGACATTTTGTTTGAAACAATTTCCCTGAAGCATATATGGGCTTAACATTTTTGCAAAAAAATTTGAACTTGAAATTTTTCCAAAATAATTGAAGTTTGTTAGGATTTTTGTGTGGGAAAAAATCACTAAGGAAAATTACCCTTCAAACTTTTTTTGGGAAAAATGCTTGAAGGAAATGGACCTACAGACTTTTACGCTAAGCATAAAATAAAGGGACCAATCTTTATTCAGACTATGCTAATAAATGAAATGGACCATAGGCATTAACCAGACTATGTAAATAAAATAAAAAGGACCAAGCTATGGAAAGTAAAATAGAACAAACATGAAATTTATGACTAAGGTTTTGTCATGTTAATAAACAAGACTAGGCTTTAATGTAAAAAATAAAACTAATTTGATAACATATTAAAAATGTTCCTACTTATAATTGATTTTAAATCGAGGGGTTTAGGCTAAGGCAATTAGAATGAGGGTTTTCAAAGTGCACAAACATGAACTCAACTTGTCTTTTTTGATAGACCAAAGGCACTTGAAAACTATAATTGGGAAAGAAACTTAGGCATTCATACTTGATAAGGGCTCAATTGCTTCAGTGCAACTTTGGGCACTGACACATGTAAAGAATATTTTCAAAAATTTCAAGACACTTTATTATCACACACCAAGAGTTTTCATTGGCTAAGTGGATGGATAGTTTAAACATGTTATATATTACATCAACAAAAATTTTTGGAATAATGATTGACTATATGGTGACTAGATATGTTATATATGTTATTAATATTTTTTTCCATTAATAGATTCAATATTCTTGTGTATCTTGATTATGCACCCATCTAGTATCTAATCAAAAACTAAATATCCATGGTTTAACTATTATATGGTTTTTATTACTTCAAAAATCCAATATTACCATCTGAGATAAGCCTTAAATCAATAATTTCACTATTTATTTTATCTATCTTCTAAAAAAAGTCTAAATGTGGTGATGAACATATATTTGTATTTTATATGGAAGATCTTAGGTTTAATAACATCTTGGTTGCAATAATGTCTTCTAAGCATTTATCTTTGTTAATATTTATAAAAAAATACACCCAATAATTTGATAGATTTTGGAATTTGGGTAAATCCACATTCTCTAGTGAACTCTATTGTTTAGCTTTGTATCACTTATAAGTCACTCAATAACTCAAAATCTTATAGTATGATGGGTTCACTAAACTAGAAGAATTCCATTAGAAAAGTGGAAATTTCTTCATGTTTACATGTAATAAGATAACCAAAATAAAATTTAGACACAATGCTTGAGGTTGACTAAATGTTTGAAAATGATATCAAACTAATGAGAACTTCATATGAACACTTAATTCCTATATTTATGAGGAGGATGTATAGGCTATGGTACAATCTCTTCCTAAATTTTCATCATGTCATAATTTAGTCCAATGTAAAAACATAAACATTGAAAACCCTAGAGCATTGTTGATATCTTTGGTTATAAAATAGGCTTTTTGGTTGACCAAGTACTAGATAACGAGCCTTTATTAGAAAACCAAATTTTCAATATAGATACCTAAATATGATCATAATAACTTGACAATGTTAATTCTTAACACATCCTAAACCACATGACTTATGCCCAAATACATGATTCTTATTCTCTATTCCTCTAAGTCATTTATTTATATGCAAGCTTGACCCTTTAATTTTCATGGCTAATAAAAAAAATTGAGTCAAATGCTCAAAATACTTTATACTACCCCTAGATTCTTTCTAATTCAGGACAATTGCCCATGTTTTTTTAGGACACGTCCATGATAGTTAGACATGTTCATTATTATAGACATATGCACCCAAATATGTTTCATATCATGCTAAATAATGACTAGTTTATAAAATTTAAAATATTAATATGGGTCTTCCACTCATTTTATAAGGTCAACTAGAGGAAATTTTCAAAATATTTAACTATATAAGTTTTAAAAAGTTTTATTTCAAAGTGATTTGGTTAATAGTTTGGCACAATCTAACAATAACTTTAACACTATTTCACATTGATAAAATATTACCTATTTATCTAAAATCAAATATCATTCACAAGGATTAGCCACAATCCATGTCTAAAACATCTCAAATCAAGTCAAAAGCTATCATTTTCAAGTATTGATTCCATATTTCTAGTTTTATACATATAGTCAAGGAGCATAATTTCCCAATAAATCTTGGTGGTATAACTATGCTAGGTTGATTTCCTTCTTTACATTATCTAGATATGTAGGTAGTGTTAAATCATCAAGCAGGGGATTGGGTTCAACTCAACCCACTACACTTCCCATCTCTCTTTTCATGTTTTAGCTCTCATAGAGGCCCTAGGGTTTCTAAAGCAAACTATAAGAATATAGTAAATTATTAATGACAAGATATAAATTTAATCATATCATCCTATTCATTAGACATAGGTGTAAAATGATGACCATTTTTAATTTTGTCATAATCAACGTGGAAAGATTACAATCAATAGATATACCTAGTGTACACTGTTATTTAGGGAACATGTTCCTAATGAGGAACATTATTGTATTTTATTTCTAATATTTTATTGTCACTATTTTTTCTCTTTTTTATTATTATAAAACATCAATCACTATCAAATATGATGAGTCTATGGTCAACAAATGTAATCAACCTATGTTTTTTTCCAAGAATCATGGACTTGCCCAATAAAAGTTTCAAATTATGTTCCTAATTAAAATCATCACAGTTCAGTCCCTTGTCAATTTCCATTTTCAAATATCCAAAACAATTAAAAAAAAGTTATATTTAAGTTAAGTACATCTCTTCTAAGTGTTTTCTAAAAATAGTAGTTTTCCATATTTTTTAAGCTCCAAATCAAAAAATTTAATGATTGTACATCTTTTGCATTTTAAATTCATTCAAGTTTTACACACATTAAATAAACATATTAATTGTTAAATAAAAAATAGGTTAAAACATATTGGTGAACCTATACATTATTTTAGCATTTTTATTTTATTATTTTTGTCTTACTATTTTATATTAATTTTTTTATTTTTATATACAAAAATATTTTATTTTGATTTGGTTTTCAATTTAAAATTTTCCTTTATTTTGGTTAATTTTATAAACTATACTATGGTAATTTTAAAACTCATAGGAGTTTTTGTTGTAGTCAAAGTAGTCTTAAATTTTAATTAAGACATGGTGTGGGTGGTATTGATCCAATACTAAAGCCATTTGATAATAATATATATACATTTTAACTTCCACATACCTCACAATATATCATAAACACCTAGGTTTTATTTTTTGTCCATAATAAGTCTTAAACTATTTATTATTGTAGGCCAACAGTAAGTAGTTAGCCACTCAAAGTTACTCTCAACATACCATAGGGATGGGATAATATTGATATGATATGGTGGAATCCTTTGTAAAAATTAGTGCCCTTTGGGTAGTGTGCAATCTTTTATGATTGGGGTTAATATATTTGATAACCTAAAAATCAAACACACCTTGACTAGTTACATCTCTAATCCCATTTTCAAATTCAAAGTTTCAGTTTCAAATCATGGTTCTAATGAATGGATTATGCTTAAAATTTTATAATATTAACATTAAATTTTATTTTATTTTTTATTTTTTAATATAGATTCATTATACACATGCATTAATCAAAGACAAATATCATAAAGAGGATAAACTAGATAATTTAAAATCTTAAAACTTTCTAGATTCATATTGATGTAATATCCAATCCAAAATATTACCCACCATGACCAAATTCCAAAGGGTGTGCATGACTCAGTTTGTTCCTCTTGACCTTAGACCTCAAGGCTATCTTAATCACCATCATGCTCCTATTATTTTTCTAAGGATAATATTGTCAAGACTAGATAAGGGCAAGTGCCTCATCTGATGTATCAGACTGAAGGTGGTCAAAATGTTCCTCCTTAACCCCCTCCACATCCCACAAGGAAAGTAATTTAATATAAGGGTTATGATATCATCGATAAACTATGTAATACCCTTAATAAAACTTTATGTTTTATAATTATTAAATATATCAAAAATCTACAAAGATATATTATATGATGTATTTTGTAATATTTCTCCTCCTAATGATACAAAAACAATGTCATTTACTTGTAAAATTATTCTAATAAAATATATTTATGAGGTTATTGTAGACATCCAATTCCTATTAACATTATGTTGAAATTGTTAATCTTACTCAAAATTCTACAACACATAATATGGGCCAAAATCACTAAAACAGACTAAATAGTTTGAGCTTCTCATATTCAAGTGTTGATTTAGTCTAATGTATCCCTGAATGGGACAATGCATTTTATGTGATTATTAGTTTTTCCAAAATCATTTTGAGTCAAATTATGACCATGAAAAATGATTTTTTAGACCACTAAATTCTTCTAATTTGATGGTACATGTCACGTGTATGTGTTATTTTGCATTCACAATACTTTAAATGGGGTATTGTTTTGTATTCAACTAACACCTTATTATAATTATACTCCAATAAAATTATGACTTGGTATCTTGACATTACAACCCATTTGATTAATTAAGAAACTAATTTCCAAAAAATTGCATAAAATTAATTAACCCCACTTAAGTAAATGAAACCAAATTAAGAGCTTAAGTGGAAAATCCATGGAAGTTATTGAAGATATATTAATTGGAAATTTATTTCTAATATCTATATCATCTAATGAAATAATCAATTGGGTGGCATCCATAGGCCATAAATGGAATAAATATCTGGTTTAAGCCCTCCCATGACTCATTAATTCTCCATTCTTCCAAATATTAATCAGGATATTTATGGATCTTAATATGGATAATCATGCTTGATTCTGATCATTTCTAAAAATATATTAATACAAGTGTCCTCACTCATCCTTTCAAGTTATTTTTGTGTAATGTTATTATGTATAATTACCAATATAATAGCTTTAACTATTGGCATACATTGATAAAATTCATGAGCCCAATTCATTTATGCATTGATAGATGGTGGAGGAGTAAGCCATTCATCATTGAAGAAGACTTGGAGTACCAAATCAGGGGAAAATCATGTTTTTGAGCTGATCTTGGAGGGATGCTCTTGGGAAGGTTTGATAGTTGTATTGCTTCTTTCAAAAGCTCTTATATTTCATTTATAAAACACCATGATGGAGTTAGCTTAGTATGTTATGTCCTTTATGCTTATTTTGAGTTTTCACTACTAATGCATGGACTAACTTTCTTTGGATTCCTACTCTATATGTAGAAGTGCATCTCCTTGATTAGTTATTTCCCTATACTATTGTCTATATTCATGATCCTTGTTATGTCTATTTTAGTTATTGATTAATCTCTTACCTATGGAAGTGTATCTCCTTGATTAGGTAATTCCCTACACTTTTTGTTCATATTTTATTTCTATTTCTTATCCTAAAAACACAAAAACATTAGAAATTGATAGATATAACAAACAAAAACATTGCCTTCACCATTTATTTATTCTAATCTCATGCTATCACCATTATATGAGCTCAGGGTATTACAACTAACTTTAGATGTTATTGTAACTTCTATTCTTGGATGTGTATCTCCTGGATTACTCAGTTCCCTACATCATTGTTTATATCCATGATCCCTATTGTAGTTGGTTTAATTATTATTTGAACTCTTACCTATATAAGTGCATCTCTTTAGTTAGGTACTTCCCTAGGCCTTTTCTTAATATTTCATTTATATTTTTTATCCCAAAAACACAAAACCATTATAAATAGATCAACAAAATAAACAAAAACATTGTCTTGTACTTTTTGTTTATTTTGATCCCATGCTCTTGCCATTTTGTGAGAATTTTTAGGTTTGAATTTTATCACCATTTTTTGAGAAATTTCCATGTTTGAAGGCTCTCACAAGTTTGTGATCCCATTTCCTTATTTCCTTGGTAAAGTTAATCATGTTTTCTTATCATCATTTTTTTTATCCCATTTCTAGGGAGAACTACATTTGGTTTGTAGTTCATGTTGGATCTCGAATCCATGGAAATATGTAGGTAGCATCCACATGTCTTGTACATCTAGATTTAGTTTGGCCACCCCTTCATTTTCTTCATTTCCCCCTATTTTATTTTGTGTTGCTTCCGTATCACTTGGGGGAAACTTTGCCTCTTTTTTTCTTGCTCTATTGTACCAATCTCATTAAATCTTAGATCAAGGTCACCCTATCATAGAGATTAATGCCTATATTAAACTTACATTAACATTGTGATTAACTATTATTTGTGTGTGTTTATTTGATTCTTTATTGTTGTTTTGTTGTGCTTCATTTTTATTTGTTGGTGTCTTATCATGTTGTCATTGTTATTATGTTGAGTTGTTATTATTGATTTGTTTTTAATTAATTATTTTTTAGTATTTCATTTTTTGTATCCTTAGTATGTTTTTTTCCCTCTCTTATCTCTTTTTTTTTATATTTGGTCTTGTTAGTTATATTATTTTATTCTTTTGTTTTCGAATACATTATATAAACATTTTTAGTCTAGTTTTGATTTAGGCTTAATTTATTTTAATTTGTATTTGACTTATGTTATTATTTTGTTTTCCAAGTACTTATGGTTAATAAACATAGAGATTTATTATTCATATCTTGCTTTCATGTTGTTTATTAAGTTATTATTTTTCTTTTATACATTCTTGATCCTACTTAAATTCTAATTGTTCATACATTGATTCTAAGTTAGGTTATATTTGTGTATGTATTTGTTTTTATCTTTGTTTTTATTTAAATTTAAATATTTTTAAATTTAGTATTGGTATCTTTTACCATTATCCTTGTTTATAAATATTCACATTTGAACTAGCCCATTGTAATAAAAATACATTGTTATTATAAGTTACTCATACTTATGATGCATAATTTCCTTTTGATAAAGTAAGAAATAAGTGATTTGGATTCCAAGTCTAAAATTTCATGATGCTTTGAAGATAATTTATTAATGCACCATTCATAACATGAGACTCTATATAAGGCATGCATCTCTTGGCATACACTATGAGTCTATTTGACTATTTCTATAATTAGACAATTTGTATTCTTCTTTCCTCATTAAATTTTATCCCACTTCTGGGTGAACTATATTGGCCTAAGGTTCATTTTGACTATGTAGGTTGAGCTTGGATACATGATGTATCTTAGGTCAACTCGGACACCCTCCTTTCAATCATCTCTTCCATTACTTTGTGCATCCTCATATGCCTAGTTTTTTATGGCTTCTTTAGTCATTATAACCTCACATCTACATTTTCACCCACTCATATTTAATCTATGTGTTATTTTATATCCTTGAGCTATGTTTTCCAATCATCCCTATTGGTCCATACTATTTAAATCAATCACTGATCCAATCGGCCCTACTAGGGAACAATTAATTATCAGTGATCAAAATCAGCCCTACTAGGGCAAAAGCAATTTATCAACTAATCAAATCCACTCTAATAGGGCACATTATTAATTAATTGACCTCCTTTCTCTTTATTAATGTTCAAATTTTTATTTTAATTCTAAGCTCTTTAGCTTTTTCCCTTGTTTTGGTAATTTTAAATTATGCAACTTGTTTTGGGATCAATCATTCCCTAGACCTATAGTTTTCACCCTCTTTTAGGTGTGTCAAAGTGAGTCACTTATATTTTGGGATTACATCCTTCTCACTTCAACCCTCATTGAGGCCAATTATATTTTTCATCATTGAGAATCAATGCATGCAAGTATTAGTTTATATGGGTATACTTGCATCTATGGATTAATTTCCCTCTTCCTCTCTTTTTTAGAGAACCCATCCCTCTCTTTCATCCTTGTATTCCCTCTTAAGGGGGCATAATGGGTAATTTATTAAATCATTTACTTCCAAATTCTTCTTGAAAACACTTTCATTCTTTGAAAAAATGTTTCTTTGACTAAATGTCTCATCACACCTTCTAAAATAGGGGCAAATTCTAGACATCCAATTCCTATCACCATTGTGTTGAAATTGTCAATCTTACTCAAAATTCTATGATAACACATAATTTGGGCCAAAATCACTAAAATTAACTAAATGGTTCATGTTTGTCATATACGAGTGTTGAATTAGTCTAATGTATCCCTAAATGGGGCAATGCATTTTATGTGATTATTAGTTTTTTACCAAATCATTTTGAGTCAAATTTTGACCATGTAAATGATGCTCTAGACCACTAAATTATTCCAATTCAGTTGCACATGTCATGTGAATATGTTATTCTACATCCAAAATACTCTAAATGGGATATTATTCCATACTCAAATGACACCTTCTAATTATACTTTAGTCAAATTACAACTCAGTAACTTGACATTTCAACTAGTTTGATTATTTGAACAACCAATTTCTAAATAATTGAAAAAAATTAATTAACCCCACTTAATAAAATTAACCAAATTAAGATCTTAAGTGGAAAATACATGATGTTATTGAATATATATTAATTATAAATTCATTTCTAATTTTTGCATAATCTGATGACATCATCAATTTGGTTGCATCCATAAGCCATAAATGGAACAAATATTTGTTTTAAGCCCTCTCATGCCTCATTAATGCCCCATTATTCCAAATATTAATGGGGATTTTATGGATTGAGCCTCCAAAATTGAATTAATTAATGGACACACATCTTTATCTCAAGATGGATGGTCATGGTTGATTCTAATCATTTCCAAAAATCTATAAATATAAGGGTCCTCACTCATATTTTAAGTCTATTTTTGAGAAATGTTATTATGTATAATTATCAATAGAATAGATTTAGACATTGACATACATTTATTAAATTCATGATCATAATTCATTGGTGTATTGAGAGATGATGGAAGAGTAAGACACTCAGCATTGACAAAGACTTGGAGCACCAAATCAGGGGAAAATCACATTTTAGCTGCTCTTGGAGGAGGGATCCTCTTGGGAAGTTTTGATTGTTGTATTCCTTCTTTTAAAATATCCTATATTTCATTTTTAATACCCCATGAGGGATTTGGCATAGTATTTTATGTCCTTTATGATTATTTGGATTTTTCACTACTAATACATGGACTAACTTGCTTTGGATTCCTACTCTACATTTATAACCTTCAATAAAGAACACTTACCTCCTAATTATATCATAGATAATAATATTCCACTATTTATTCAATTGTAGATACATGGAAATATATTCAAACATGTGTTGATTGATAATGTTTTAGGGATGAATATTTGTAGTTATTATTTCTTACAACAACTAGGAAGAAATTTGAAAAATAATAAAAAAATCAAAGCATAATATCAATGAATTTGATATTATTATTTGTTTAACACTTGGAACTATCACATTGGATTTACTTTTAAATCATAAAATGGTGCCCATTATCTTTCAAGTCATGCCTAACTAGTTACACTGCAAATTACTTCTAGGAAGACCCTAAATTCATGAAATGGAGGTTTTAATTTATACATTCAATATATGTATCAAATTTATGCATGAAATATATGATTTGTTATTTTATTAGATGGTAACCTTTTTAGATATTAAAAAATGATTTAATAAAAAAATGATAATTATTCTATTATACTATTTTCAAAATCCATCCTACTTGATTAGAAGCATATATAAGAGGTGGTTGAGTCAAGTGTTGAACATGAAAAAGTAATAACAATGAAAATTAAATAAGATAAACAAAAAGTAAAACCAATTAGAATATAACAATAGAATAAAACTCAAGACCTCCATCTCTTGATTAATTCTAAATATCCTAATTACATAATTATACATTTGTATGATATCGACGAGGATGATATGTATGTCTTAATAGATTAATGATTATATAAGTTGAAATTTAATCATACCATTACATAGGAGTACAAATATCATACTCTATTCACACCTGTAGGGGTCATAACATATCAACATGACTAAAATTTAATAAAAAAGGAAAAAATACAAAATACCAAGGAAATAAAATTTTATAAGGACAAAGGAAAAGATATAATGTAGGATAATACACATAATTGAAACAACAATACTTCACAAAACAATAAATAAAAAATCAAGATTTATATATAAAGGTTACATCACTTGAAGACAATATTGCACATACTTTCAAGCTTTAGAGTTTTATCGTTATTGTCACATCTCCTAAGGAATAAGTGCAAGTAGAACAAAATAAGAAAGTCAAAAAATAATAGTTACAAATAGAAACCATTCAAAAAGAAAAGTGACTCAAAAATCAAGCACAAAAAGAGAGGTTTCAAACACAAAATTAAGATAAAATAAATATCATACTCAAAAAAAGGATTTCTCATAAAGTAAAATCAAATTCAAGACATACCAAAAAAAGTTAATGTGGTCCTAAATAAGGCAAATAAGCATTATTAATATATAGATCCTTTAAATATTAACATTAGTATTGATGTAAAGAACTATACCAAGGTTGATCTTACTTATTTTCATGAAGCAAATATATGTATAATTACCACTACTCCATTACCTTGGGTATGATAAACACCACTTGGTTATTATTACTAGGCCTCAATGTTGCATTGGATTTATTGAATTTTTACGAAGACTTGAGTCAAAAACCTAATTTTTTATATTTCACATCAACCCTAATTTTGACCAGTGCTAATAAAAATTAATAAAATCATGGATGCAAGAAATGGGGGAAATAATGTAAAAGATCAATACTATGCTACATTCATGAATAAATCTATAGCTGTCACTATTTAAAGAGAGGGGAAATTTGTAGAGTGAGAGCATACAAAATATTTTTTTCAGCCAAAAATCCAATAATAAAATATAACACAATCACAACAGAGGCACATGATACAACCCCTTATGCAAAGAAACTAAAATTACAATGTCCAAAAACACACTATGGTGCAATTGGGTTTACATTACAAATACAAACAATGATAAGAGTATATTACAAAAAATTTAGGGATAATAAGATGAATATGATCATGATTATGATTATGAAAGATATTGGTATAAAACCTTAAAAGAATAGAATACCTACATAATTACAATGTATCTCACTTGGTGGCTTAGCACAAAATTCATATGGTGATTACATATGATATGTAGGAATCCCATGGGAATTTCCTATTGAGTATTTCATTTGTTAATTTGTATTACTTTCCATTGCACATAAATAATTGATGATTTATCTTAAATTATTCTATTTTGGCACACATGTGTTCACATTCACTTACATAGACCTTTATTCTAGCCCTTGGTTTTATTTTACTTGGTCCTTACCCTTTGATTTTGTATCACGATCTAAACATCTATGCCACTTTTTCTAGATATAATTATAAGTCACATCTTTTTTGGCATGTTACTTTCTCATTCTTTCATATTGACTATATAAACATACTTTAGCTTACATTTGATCTTAAATTATTTCATACTCTTACCTTTACATTCTACATGAAGACACATCAACTCTTTCCAACTTGGGACATGTAGATTCATATCTCCATAGACAACATTGAGCTACACTATTCCAATAAACATATACAATGGGGGATATTTCTTGCTTTCACTTTCTCCATTACCATGGTATCACATCTAGTGCATATTATGCCATAACACATGTTTTATAATGTTTCGATCCATCCCATTATTATATTTTCTAAGTCTTACTTATTTTCCATTAAAACATATCAAAATATCAGAAAACAATCAAAATATACTCAAAAAATAATAAATTAGGACATGTGCAGTAAAACCATTTATATTTTACTTCTTTACATGTGTTATTTATCACATTTTGGTAGGTTGTATATTATTTTATATACACACATGAATTTCATGAGGTATGTGAGTATTATGTAGGACATAAATATTTTACATGGATTCTTAGATGCTCAATTATCTTATATATAGTATACATACCTCTATTGGGAACATCTAATTCTAAAGGTTACATTATCAATAGGTTAGATCAATCCAAGACATATCTATCATGTCAAGATAAATATATTACAAATGTCTTGATTTTTATAATATCTTACATTGTGATACATGGATATTATACTTTGTTATGATATTAAATTAATACATATGGATAGCATTGACTAATTTTCACTTTTTTATGATACTCAATGTTGTATACTTTCTTTCATGAAAAGCCAGACTTTTCTTACTTATTAAGTGTGGTTTTTACGACATTTAAACATGCCAATTTTATTTTGGACCTTGTTTGTATGTTTTATTTATATGTGTAAAAATTGAACATGTCCATTTCTTATGGTCATTAGCCCTATGTGTGAAATATTTTATTGTGTGACATTTTAACATGTCTATTTATTGTGGGCATTAGCCCTATGTGTTTGATGTTTGATAATATGTCTGAAAATTTTAACACGTCCCTTATTTTAAAAATTATTAATGCCATTTTCATATGTGCCTTGGCCTTGTGACATTATATGGTATACTTGTTTTGTTTGTTTATATCAATTATTGGTGCCATGATACATATCATGCACTTTTACCATGTATTGTAATTTAGAGATGGTTACTTTATTGGGTGACTCATTACAATATATATACATAACACTTGTATGTATTTCATTAAATATGTTAAATGTAATCTTTAAGGAAGATTTCATACACTATTATATAATAACATATTCTCCATATGATGACATAATGCTATGTGATCATATATTTAACATGTGATACAATTAAATCTTCTTTTGAAATTAGTGGCTTGTAAGATACATACCTCATCATAAAGGGAGGGCATCCTAGTGGTTTTATATTATAGACCCAAGCCTCCATGAAGATATAAAAAAGACTTGGGACATATTAAAATTTATAAAGATGCAAAGCATATAGATTTCAAAGATTCATAATACAATTTTCAAAGTTAATAGAGTACTGATTTTCAAATATTCAAAGTAATTCAAAGATTATATTCTATATACATGTTTAAAATTTTCAAATATTCAAAGTATTTCATAAGTAAAAAATATAAAAAATATTGTGACATAAAATATATATTATGAGGGAATGTGGCATGCATACACACTTACTTTTAAAAACATAAAGTAAATATTCATGTAGAAATGAATGCATATGCAAAAAAATTACCATATCAAAATTACAAGTTTCAAATACAATTACAATTGAGCATATAGGTGTATGAGAATTTATATCATTAGTATATATTCAGAGGGCATGATACTTGTTTATGAACATTTTCAAATATTAAAATGGAATGATACTTTTTTGTGCACTTTTTTCAATGTTCAAAAGGCATGATACTTGTTCATTCATATTTTCAAAATAAAAAAAACTAAAACTTCAAATGAAAACTATTATTTCCAATTTAAATCTATTGGCAATGAGGTCATGATGGGGGCATGAATATTATTCAATATATTTTAATCATGCAGGTAGAATTTTTATCCATCAACAATTGTTTAAATCATTTCATTATGCATAATTTACATGTGAGTCTATTAATACCCAATAGCCTTGGCATTACTTCTAGTGAACCCATTACATTTTTCCATATTATATTATGGGTAATGTATGTTAAATTATAGTGACACTAAATGACCTTGGCATCACTTATAGTGAAACCATCATGGTTCCACATTATTTAGATTACTACATTTGGTAATTTTTCCCATTTATGAGAGTTTTAATATTGATATTTCCAACATAAAGGCTTGGCTAGTTATTTAAAATGTTGTGTTCATCACTCTCAATTTTCCAATGGTTCAGATTATTCAAGCTATTTGATAAGATGTCATTTTTCTCCATATTTTATAGGTTATAGAACAACATGGATTTCATCTCCACATAGGTGTACTCAATCTCTTTTCAATTTTCAATTTCATAGTTTCATTTTTTTCAAATTTTCATATATGGAGAAATGATTACTTCATGTGTTAGTGCAAGGTTTGCTAAATTTGGAGTGACCTACACAATTGGATTATTGTCTCAAATATAAGGTGTGTTATGCACACTCAATATTAATTATTTATCCTTTACTCTATAAATTTAATTACTATAATAGGGGAATTAGATACCTAAATATGGTCATAATTACTCAACAATGATAATTATTGATACTTTTTAAACCACATGATTTGTGACCAAATACCTGAATCTTACTCATCATTATTCCAATTAATTTATCTATATAATGGATAAACCCTTTATTTTCCATCACTACTCCATAAAAATTTCCATGTTAAATTCTCAAACTAATTTATACTAACCCTACAGTATTTATAGCTCAAGACAATTTTCCCTAATCTTTAAGGACATGTCCACTCTAGGCAAACAATTTTACTACCATGGACATATCTGCCTAGAGGATGATGTCCCCAAATAATTGAAAATTAGTTTAAAATATTTTGAAAATTATTTTTGGTCTTCCCAAACTTTTTATAAGGTGAACAAAATGAAATTATCAAAATATTTCACAATATAAGAAAATCAAAGCCTCATTTCAAAGGGACTTGGTTCCTAGCTTAAGATTGTCTATTGAGGACATTCACACTCTTTCACATGTAAAAATAATCCATATTCCTCTCAAATTAAATATAATTAATAGGTATCAACAACAATCCATCTATAAAACATTTCAAAGTAAGTCAAGATATATCATTATCAAGTATCAAAGCCATACTTCTAGTTACATACATATAGTCAAGGAGCACAATTGTAAAATCACTCTAATATGGAAAATAATGTGGTCTTGATTTTCCTCTTTAGAGTATCTAGATATGTAAGTAATATTATATCATCAAGGGAGTGATTTATCTTATCTTAATCCTTTACACCTCCTCTCCCACTCCCTCTTTCTTCAAGTATTATCTCTCATGAAGACCTTAAGGTTTCCAAAGATAAAAATGACTTTGGTGTGACATAATATAAAAATAATCATCTTATATAAATTATTATACATATGCACATAAGGTAGAGGAGTCTTATTTTTGTCAGCCAATGTATAAAAGTATGTAGTTAGTGGAAGTGGCCATCTAAAACTACTATTTAGGGAGTGCATTCCTGTATGAAAATATTCTAAAATTTTATTTTGTATCTTGTACTGTCACTATTATATTCTATCTATTTCTCATTGTCAAACATTAGTCCTATTCAATTAGGATGAGTCTATTGTCAAAAGATAGGATAAATCTATGTTATTATCTAGTGAGCATGGACTTATCTAGAAATAGTCTAAAAAATTTTCCTAATTTTTAGCATGCAAAGTCCAGTCCCTTGCTCATTTCTAGTTTTAGATATTCAATACACTCAACATAAAGTTAAATTTAAGATAAATACACGTCTTAGTGTTCTCTAAAAATATTAATTTTCCATATTTAGTAAGTTTCAAATCCAAATTATTAATAATTTCACATATTTAACATTTAATTTCCTTCAAATTTTACACGTTTTAAACAAAAATATTAATTATTATATCAAAAATAAGGTAAAATAATTTCCTAATCAGGGGAACATTTTTTTAAACAATAAAGCATTTTTTTACATCTTATTAATTTGAAATTATTCTTAAATTTTTTTAGAATTATTCACTATAGCCATATTCCTCTATTTTCATTTGTATCTTTTCATATAAAATTTATTGGACCAACCTGACATTAAGACATGTCTCTACAACATGAAAAAACACCACTATCACTATAAATGATAAAGATGCATATTTTAAAGTCTTTTTGATCTCCATATTCTTTATTTTTATGTTTCATATTCCCACTTACCCTCTACATATTTATCCCATCCATACTAAAACTACATATCCTTGCATTAATTATGTATATGTGGACTTTCACTCACTTTGCATAATAGCTACATGTCCCAATTTTGAAATTTTAGCCACTACTACCTAATTTTCCTTTTGTATCTACTATAACTAGATTGATATGAGATAGCATTTCCATAACATATTTATCTTAAATGATTAGTGTTGGACCTTTTTTTAAATTCCAATCTATTCATAAAACCTATTGTTTTGTGTCATCATCAATAAATATTTGTTTAAAATTTGGAATATTCATTCCATAAACATTCCCACATGATTCACATAGATACTATAGACTTTCCAGTTTTTTTTATCTCATATAATTTGACAATATTTAGTATTCCTACAATGTCACTCATCATTTGGGATTTTGTATTGTTGATTTAATCACTTGGTACCACTTTTTGAGGTACTACACACTATTATTCTAAATAGACCGACTACCCAACTCTCTTATAAAATCCATTGAAATTGGTAAACTTGTGCATCAAGTTAGGTAATTTTACTATTTATATAGGAAAATTATGTTTTTTTTCAATTTTAATAGGTATTTACAATGTTTATATTCTATGTTATCTACCACTACCTTCTACAAATCTTAACTAGTATTGAGTCAACTATGGAATTTGTCCTTTCCATTTCATATGCCTTGTCATGTCACCCTAATGCCCATTCATCTAAATTCATGTTACATACACCCAAATACTCTAACAATGTTAGTTGATTGTCTTTGTCCCCATATATTAACATTAATCATCACATTTTATTATGCCCCATTTTTTAAAACCTTCAATAAAAAATCCATGTAATTCATTTAAAGGCACCTGTCTACCTTAAGTTTGTGGGTGGGGGGAGGATAAGGATATAAATTTAATTTATCTATGTTGTATTGATAAGAACTTCAAACACTAATGGGAAGTATAATGAAAATGTATGTCACATATAACATTGAAAACTGAGGGATAGTAATCGTTACATGGGAATTATTATAAGGATGTATGAAATACCATCATTATCAAGAATAAAGAGACATGAAACTCTAGAGACAATCAAGGAAGAATAAAAATATTCACTATTATAATTCTTTTTTCATGGGGTTTCTTAACTTAGAATTTTTTTAAATGCATGCAACCACTAATATAGTTTACATGTAGAAATGGATGTATTTTTATGTGTGTTTTGCATGATTAAAAGAGCTGCCACATGCTATGATAAAACACCTACTTTTTTTATTCACTTTATTGAGACAAAATTGTTAAGACTCCTCTTCAATATAATTGAACCATAAAAAGATGATGAAAATAAAAAAAATATTATACATATATTTCTGAAATATGAGACTTAAGATATCTCGCTTACAAATCTTTCTACTACTACTAATCCAAGTATCACTATTTAAAATATGCCTATTTCTCATATGCTATTTTATGTTGATTGCATTTTCCAACATATGAGATATGTATGGTGTTTGTTTTATGATATAAAAATGGAAAATATAAATCAACTCTTAAAAGATAAAATTGATTGCATATGCATAACTATTATAGGTTCTCCTAATTATTTATGTCAAAACCTATGGTCTTAAGTTTTGTCGAGATCAAATATTTTCTATGGGTATCTAATCAGATTTTATAGTGATATTGATTGAGGTATTTCATTGAGAGACTATTTTAAATTAAAAATAAAAAATGAGTTGTTATCTTATAAAAAGGTATAACAATTTTCTAAATCTAGATCTCATAGTATAATACCCATGGCCAAAAAGAAGGAATGATAAATGGAAGTAATCAACCATGTTTTCAAGCTTTGTTTTAAAATTAAAGCATATAAAAATGAATTTTTAACAAAATTCATCTTTCATTATAAAGAAACATGCATCCAAGCATACAAATCTTATTGTGATGGAAAGACCTCACCACTCAATTATAACAAAGAGAAATTTTCTTTGGTTATAATTATAAGAATGAAAACATCAACACAAACTGATTAGTAATTGGAGATGAATAATTTTGGTAAAATTTGAGAAATTAAAAAAATGCCTTTGCAAAGATACCGTTAGAGATGTCACCTTGTGATTTTATAAGTATTTATGCATGTTTGATTTTACCATTTTGCTAAGAACTAAATTAATATAATTTTCATAAAGATTTGAAAAAATCTAATTTAGAGGCTGTGAAAGAGCCCATAAAAACCCCTCATCTTGATACTTAGTCTTTCTTAAAAATATGTCATTGTGTTATCCAAACTCTTTTGGTCTATAATATGTTAATACACGGACATATTATATGAATGATGCATATGCATATCTTTTTACATGTGTGTGTGTGTGTGTGTGTGTGTGTGTGTGTGTGTGTGTGTGTGTGTGTGTGTGTGTGTGTGTGTGTGTGTGTGTGTGTGTGTGTGTGTGTGTGTGTGCGCGTGCGTGCACGTGTGTATAGATGTATGCATATATGTATGTATGTATATATGTATGTAT